>JAODAL010011556.1:0-99465 GCA_025379985.1 Phyllomedusa bahiana
CAACCTGAATTTTTTTTCCCAATGAACCCAGTAAAAAAGCTTGGGAAACCCCTTGGGGTTAAACTGCCCCTCCACAAATGGGCAGGAAAAATTTTCTTGTAAAGTGCTGTTTTAAAAAAATCTTTTGTATTTTACTGAATAAAAAAAGCACAAACAGGCTTAATTTAACCCTTCCCATATGAAATTTTGCTACAAATTTTTTTCTGTGGCTGGAAAAAAAAAGTTTCTTTTTCTGAGTACAAAAATGCAGAAAAAACCTTAAAAAAAAAACCCTGGATGTAAAAAATTCCCGCAAAAGAATTGAGCAGCCACAAACTACTATTTTTGTAAAACGTGTTACAATTGCGTGTTTTTCTAAACCCTACACAACAAGGAAAAAAATTTTAATTAACCTTTGCTTTTGAATTAAAGGGGAAAAGGAAAAAATTGGGAACTTTTTGGCGGTGAAAAAAAACCGGGTTTTTTTTTTGTCACCACCCGCAGAAAAACAACGCTTAATTTAACCCTTTTGGGTGGAATTGCGCAAAAAAATTTGAAACAGCCACAAACTACTAGCTTTTTATGTGTTTTCCCAAATTTCGTGGTTTTTTTTACGCTACACAACAAAAGAAAAAATTGTAAATTAAACCCCCTTTCTTTTTGGAAATTTTGGTAAAGGGAAAATTTTTAATTTTTTTTGGGGGTGAAAAAACAGTTTCTTTGGGGTCACCACCCGCAGCAAGAACCCCAAAGCTTTTTAATTAACCCCTGGGGTAAATTTCGCAAAAATTGAGAGCCAAAAAACTACTAGCTTTGTAGCGTGTTACAATTGCGTGTTTTTTTATGCTACACAAAAAGAGAAAAAAAAATTTTAAATTTAAAAACCCTTCCCCTTGTGAAATTTGGGTACAGGAAAAGGTAATTTTTTGGGGGGTGAAAAAGACCGGGGTTTTTCCCCTTTGGGGGTCCCCCACAGCAAAAAAAAAAAACGCTTAATTAACCCCCCCCGGGTGTAAATTGCGCAAAAGAAATTTAGCAACCCCCAAAATAAATACTTTTGGGACGTGGGTTTCAAATTTTCGTGTTTTCCCACGCTACACAACCCAAAAGAAAAAATTGTAATTAACCTTTTCTTTTTGAATTATGGTACAGGAAAAAATTGTAATTTTTGGCGGTGAAAAAGACGGTTTCTTGAAGTCACCACAGCAGCAGAACAACGCTTAATTTAACCCCTGGATGAAAAATTGCGCAAAAGAAATTGAGCAGCCCCAAACTACTAGCTTTGTAGCGTGTTACAACTGCGTGTTTTCTACGCTACAAAACAAGAAAAAAAAATTGAAATTTAAACCCTTCGCTTGTGAATTAGGCTACAGGAAAATTGTATTTTTTGGCACCACAGCAGAAAAACAACGCTTAATTAATCCCTGGATGTAAATTGCGCAAAAGAATTGAGCAGCCAAAAATGAAGTGGTATTTGTATTGTAAAAACGCTGTTTCTTTAAATGAATACAACAGGGAAAACTTAAATTCCCCCTTGGATATTCAATGTGCTGTGAGCAGATAGCATTAAAATGATAAAATGCAGCAGCAGTGGACGCCACTGGACTTCAGATCCAATACCCCAAAAAAAAAAAAATAAACATTAAGAGAAGCAGTCTCTGAGACAAGCTGAGACACCCCACAAAAATCGCTGTATAAAAAATCAGTTTTTCAGTAAGAGCTATTACAAGCAGCCGTGGCAGCACCTTCCCTAATCAGTACAGTGAGAGGAGTATGAGCTCCCAGC
Source organism: Phyllomedusa bahiana (assembly GCA_025379985.1). NCBI lineage: Eukaryota > Metazoa > Chordata > Amphibia > Anura > Hylidae > Phyllomedusa > Phyllomedusa bahiana. Next base: position 1,766 of record JAODAL010011556.1, read on the forward strand.
GTCGCGCCCGGACTTATATAGTGCGGTGACATCACAGAATCCCGCCGGTCTCTGATTGGCTTCATCTCTGCAAAATGTCATCCCGGGCTATGCCCTTCTTCCTCCCAGAGTGCTTTGCCCCATGTAACACCATTGCTCGCAGCCATTTTATCAATCAAAAGCACACTTCGTACACCCGAAGTACCCCAAACTTCGACTTCGTTCAGAACCGAAGTTTTCCTGAAATTCTAAACGAATTCCACTTCGTTAGAATCAATTCGCCCATCTCTAAATATCTCTAAATATGATTACAGTGATACCAAGTTTATTTATATTTTTTATGTTTTACTGCTTCTACACAATAAAACTATATCTGTTATAAAAGAAAACACATTTTTGCATTGCCATAGTTTGAGAACCTTAACTTTTTATTTTTCTGCATATGGAGCTGATTCAGGGCTTGTTGTTTGCGGGATGAGTCGATGTTCTTATTGGTACCGTTTCGGAGGGGACATGACTTTATCGCCTTTAAATCCGTTTTTTGGGAGTCAGGATAAAGAGAATACAGCAATCCTTGTAGTGTTTTTTTTTTGTTTTTTTAACAGTGCTCACCATGCAGTATACATGCTATGTTAGTTTTACTTCTTGGGTCGATAACCAATTTATATAATTTTTTTATGTTGTAGCACTTTTTTTTGCCAGATAAACTGATTTATTTATTTATACCACTTTGGGATTTATATGACTTTTTGATCACATTTTATTTTATTTGCTGCAGGATGAACAAAAATATTTACGCCATTCATTTTGCGCGTAAAATAACATGACATATTTATAGGCTAGATCATTATGCACGTGACCCTACCAAATAGGTGTACTTTTTTATTTTTGTTTTTTGGGTTATATGGCGGTGTGTGCGGTTTTTACTTTTGTTGTGTTTTACTGTTTTTTTCCACTTTTTTTTTTACATTTTCACATTATTTGAACTTTTTTGAGATTTAAGTACAATCCTGAGAATCCTTTTCAAATCCTTAAGGATTTTGACCTTCAGGAAAAATAACATTGTACACTAGGGCATGTAACATCATTAAGTGTACCATTTTGATTAGTTTTTTAGTGGCAGTAATACAAAAATAATTAAATTAATGAAAAAAACTAATCCTGGTTGTTGCAGGTAGGCATTGGCTACAAGTAATAGTCTGCTTCACTATTGATGGAGCAAACACCTCACAATGAAGTAAATGTACAGTGGTTCTTGGAAATGACCCGTTCACGACAATGTACTTTTACATCTTCAGATAAAGGAAAATATTAGAACCTGTGCATATCAAAGCACGTGACTTTCTTTTTAATAACCAGAATGCGCTGAAGACCTGGCCACTCATTTCAAACAGAAAATCGACAGTATCCAGCAAAACGTAATATCTCAGTCTCTAAGTAATACCCATCTTGTCCCCTCTCAAACATCCACTTGTCTGCTCTCAGCACTTGACCTAACGACAAAAGATTAAGGGCCACATGTATGAACCTGTTTAGGTCTAAAACTCACTTTTTTGCCCAGAGGTTACTATGGGAAAAAGAGTGAGTTTTAGACCTAAAGTTTCATACATGTGGCCCTAAGTGTCCATGCTTCTCTTGTCTGCTCGCACCACTATCTGCTCTTGTGACCCCTTTCCCTTCAACCTTGTCCATTTCTCCTGCTGTCATCTCTCACCTAACTGCAATCTTCAACCTCTCTCTCCACTGGGATCTTTCCATCCTCCTTTAAACATGCGGTTATAATGTCCTGCACTGAAAACTACCAACCAGTCTTTAACCTTTCCTTCATCTCTCAACTGTTCGAACACTTTGTCTACTCTCACCTAACCCGATATCTCTCTTCTCACTCTCTTCTCAACCCTATCCTCATATTGTTCCTTCTTTTGGATCTCGTTGCAGCATTTCACACTGTAAATCACCAACTTCTCCGCATGTTCAGTGTCATTGGCCTCAAGGACACTGCCCTCTCTTTGTTCTCATCCTACCTCTCTGACTGCTCCTTTGTGTCTCATTTCCAGGTTCTGCTTCTCCTTCCCTTGCTGTTGGGGTTTCTCAGGGATTAAGGAAATCTCTCATTGTTGCTCTTATTCCTTCTCGTCTTGACTACTGTAACTCCTTGCTGATTGGTCTCCCTCTTTGTAAACTCTGAACTCTTCAATCCATCCTGAATGTAGCATCCAGGACCTGTGTCAGTCACTGCACTGGTTGCCCATTCAGTACAGACTACAACATAAACTAATCACTCTCATACATAAAGATCTCCAAAGTGCTACACCCCCTCATCTACTCCCTCACTTCTGTCTACCACTCTACCCATTCTTTCTGCTCTGCTGATGTTCTTAAATTACATGCCTCAATAATCCAAACCTCCCATGCTCATCTCCAAGATTGCTGCTCTAGTTCTCTGGAACATGCTATGACCATAACTCTCAATGATACATCCTCATGGGAAAATATATATAGGCCTCCAGAAACCTGCACAAAACCTATCCTTGGAACGTGGGAACAGCCACCCACCCAATTGCAGCTTTTCCGTGAAAAGTCAGCACATAATGGCTGGGTATCAAATGTACTACATATAGGTGTCAGCAACCTAGTGTTGATGATAGACAACAACTGGCTTCCCCCACCAAGACCAGGCCCTCAGTGACACATTTGTAGCAGACAACCTGCTGCACTCCCCCTAGTGGGAGCACCATGCAACCGCCTAAGGTCGCTTTGCCACTATATATATACACCATTACATATATGTAGTTGTGCTCAAAACTTTACATACCCCGGCAGAATTTTTGCTTTCTTGGCCTTTTTTCAGAGAATATGAATGATAACACAAAAACTTCTTTTCCACTCATGGTTAGTGGTTAGCGTAAGGGTTTGTTCACGCAGCTTAAATTGCCGCATATTTCGGCTTGCATTTTGCCGCATATTGCACTTTATACGCAGCAAAATGCATGCTGCAATTACGGTAATTCATAGCTCTCACAGAGAGCTATGGATTAAGCGTCGTCTCCCTGCTCGTACAATACGATTGCATTTCACGCGCGGGGGAGAACTGACAGTGCATGTCAATGGGCCCCTGGCAGCTGCTGCAACCCTCCCCCCACCTCCCCACCCCCGTGCCTTGGAATTAGGTGCTGATCTGCGCTTGGTTCCAAAACACACAACATAGTGCGGCGCGTACTATAAGCACCGCAATAAACCGTGTAAACATACCCTAAGTAATCTATTCTGCCAGCACTAATCTGGGTAAATTAAAATTATGTAATACGTTTCTTTGATTATTTATTGCATTTGTATTGCTCTGAGTTAGATCATGCATGTTATATGCCTAGTTGGGGCTATTTGTGGAATTTGCATATGATTTTAATTGTGTATGCAATTTACATACTTGCACATTATTTTAAATCATGTGTGGATCATTAATATAATATATATTTGTTTGCATGTTGGGCACTTTGAAGATCATGTGGGGTACCACAAGGGTCAGTAGTATTGGGCCCTATCCTCTTTAACATTTTCATTAATGATCTTACACAGGGAATACACAGTAGAATATCGATCTTTGCAGACGATACTAAGCTCTGTAAAGTAATCAACACAATAGAGGATAATATGTTATTACAAAGGAATCTGGATAAGTTGGAGGCCTGGGCAGGGAAATGGAAGATGAGGTTTAACACTGATAAATGCAAGGTTATGCACATGGGGAAGAGAAATCCATTACATGATTACATGTTAAATGGAAAAACACTGGGTAAAAGTGACATGGAGAAGGACTTGGGAATCCTGGTGGACAGTAAACTTAATTGTAGCAGCCAGTGTCAGGCAGCAGCAGCCAAAGCAAATAGGATCATGGGGTGCATTAAAAGGGGCATAGATGCACATGATGAGAACATTATTCTCCCATTATACAAGTCACTGGTTAGACCACACATGGAATATTGTGTACAGTTTTGGGCACCAGTGCACAGGAAAGACATTGTAGAGCTTGAACAGGTACAAAGGCGGGCAACAAAAATAATAAAAGGACTGGGTGGACTACAGTACACAGAAAGATTGGCAAGATTAGGGTTATTTAGTTTAGAGAAAAGAAGGCTTCGGGGGGACATAATAAATATGTTTAAATACATCACAGGTCAATATAGAGATCTCTCCCAAGATTTATTTATACACAGGGCTGTATCTAGAACAAGGGGGCATCCTCTACGTCTTGAGGAACGAAAGTTTTCTACATAAACATAGAAAGGGATTCTTTACTGTAAGAGCAGTGAGACTATGGAATTCTCTGCCAGAGGGACTGGTCATGGTGAATTCAATAACCGAGTTCAAAAAGGGTTTGGATGCATTTCTGGAGCGTAATAATATAACAAGTTATAGTGACTAGGATTCAGGAGAGGGGTCATTGATCCAGGGATTTTTCTGATTGCCAGATTGGAGTCGGGAAGGAATTTTTCCCTAAAATGAGGACAATTGGCTTCTACCTCATTGGGGGTTTTTGCCTTCCTCTGGATCAACACCTTAGCACAACAGGCTGAACTAGATGGACGACTTGTCTTTTTTTAGCCTTACAAACTATGAAACTATGAAACTATGAAACTATGAAACTATGTTTAGCTCTCTTTAAATATATTATGAATTAATTGCAGAGCTATTAGGGCTCAATAACACTTATAATTCTTTTTATTATATTGCACTTTGCACTCATTTAGGGGTTTTTGTGGGTTTTATTGTTTGCCGTTTTTGAGCATTAGATTACTTTCTTTTGTGTAATATTTTGGTGATAATTTTTCTGGTATGTGCTGATACCTCTCTGCTTTTTATAACCATTTTTTAACAACATATAGATTTGTGTTTTAAAAATAATCAATACAATTTTGAATTATTAATTTTTGTGGTGTCTTCTGTGACCACTATTTTGTGTTATGTAGATAAAATATACATTTTTTGCTTTTGTTGTGTACAGTAATCTTCTTAGGCAGGCCTACCAAGATTCTGATTGTTAACCCCCAGGCACTTATTTGTATATAGATGTACTGTCTGGGTAGCTGGTTCATCCCTTTTTTATGTAAGCCACCCCAAATTTATGAAACATTGGGGATTGTTCTCCCACTTAAAAAGATGAGAGAGGCCTGTAATTGACATAATAAGTAGACCTTAACTATGAGTGACAAAATGAGAAAACAATGCAGAAAATTACATTGTCTGATTTGGAAATAATTTATTTAAAAATTATGGTGGAAAATAAGTATTTGGTTACCTACAAACAAGCAAGATTTCTGGCTCTCACAGACCTGTAACTTATTCTTTAAGAGGCCTATGTCCTCCACTCATTACCTGTAGTAATGGCACCTGTTTGAACTTGTTATCAGAATAAAAGACACCTGTCCACAATCTCAGACAGTCACACTCCAAACTTCACTATGGTGAAGACCAAAGAGCCGTTGAAGGACACCAAAAAACAAAACTGTAGCCCTGCACCAGTCTGCGAAGACTGAATCTGCAATAGGCAAGCAGCTTGGTGTGAAGAAATCAACTGTGGGAGCAATTATTAGAAAATGGAAGACATAGAAGACCACTGATAATCTCCCTCGATCTGGGGCTCCACACAAGATCTCACCCCGTGGGGTAAAAATTATCAAAAGAACGGGGAGCAAAAATCCCAGAACCACACGGGGGGACCTAGTGAATGACCTGCAGAGAGCTGGGACCAACGTAACAAAGGCTACCATCAGTAACACACTACGCCGCCAGGGATTCAGATCCTGCAGTGCCAGATGTGTCCCCCTGCTTAAGCCAGTACATGTCCAGGCCTGTCTGAAGTTTGCTAGAGAGCATTTGGATGATCCAGAAGAGTAATGGGAGATTGTCATATGGTCAGATGAAACCAAAGTAGAACGGTTTGGTAGAAACACAACTCGTCGCGTTTGGAGGAGAGAGAATGCTGAGTTGCATCCAAAGAACACCATACGTACTGTGAAGCATGGGGGTGGCAACATCATGCTTTGGGGGAGTTTCTCGGCAAAGGAACTGATCTGTGTATATGAAAGAATGAATGTGGCCATGTACCGTGAGATTTGGAGTGCAAACCCCCTTCCATCAGAAAGGGCATTGAAGAGGAAACGTGGCTGGGTCTTTCAGCATGACAATGATCCTTATCACACCGCCAGGGCAATGAAGGATTGGCCTCGTAAGAAGCATTTCAAGGTCCTGGATGGGCTTAGAAAGTCTCCAGCCATAGAAAACCTTTGGAGGGAGTTTAAAGTCTGAGTTGCCCAGCGACATCCCCAAAACATCACTGCCCTAGAGGAGATCTGCATGGAGGAATGGGCCAACATACCAGCAACAATGTGTGCCAACCTTGTGAAGGCTTACAGAAAACGTTTGACCTCTGTCATTGCCAACAAAGGATACATAAAGTATTAAGATTAATTTTTGTTATTGACCAAATACTTATTTTCCACCATAATTTGCAAATAAATTCTTTCCAAATCAGACAATGTGAATTTCGGGATTTGTTTTCTCATTTTGTCTCTCATAGCTGAGGTCTGCCTATGATGTAAATTACAGGCCTCTCTCATCTTTTTGAGTGGGAGAACTTGCACAATTGGTGGCGTACTAAATATTTTTCCCCCACTGTATGTAACCGAAGCACTTCTCATCCTTTTTCTTGTGTTTGGTCTGTAAGTAGATTTTTACTGTGTAATGTTTGTTTTCAGGGACTTATGCCCTCTAAATTATAAAGTGCTGCGGAATATGTTGGCGCTATTTAAATAAATATTACTTCTATAGCTTTCCCAGCCTGAAACAGCTACTTACTAGGGTTATCCTAGAGTAATTGTTCTGCTTGAACTTCTGTGGAATGCTACTATGTACTTAAAATATGAGAAAATAAAGGATTTGTTTTTATACTAACAAGAATTTGGTCTTCCATTGGCTCCATCTTTCCGACTTGAAGCAGCTATCGTTTCTCTATGTTTACAAGCTACTTACTAGGGGTTACAGGTTCCAGACCGAAAAAGTCAGCAAATGGTTGATGGGTTCTCCTTTTAGTTAGTCCACATGGAGAAACCCTTTTAAAAACTGCAGCACACACTATAGAAGTAATTTTATTGAATCCAATAAGTTTGCATTATATGGTAAAAATATAACACAAAATTCATTTCCAAGAAAACATAAAATAGCATTTTCTGTTCAAACCTTTTTGTGATCCCTGCCTTACAATGAAAAGGGCAACTGCATAACTAGCATAAACAAGATGTCAATGCAATGTCTGCAAGGTCTTAACAAGCGTAACACACAGTATAAAGGGATTACTAAATAAATTAATGCTTTGCCAGTGTTGATTCCTGAGAGGTTTAGTGACACATGTATCATAAAAGCAAAGCTTCATACTTCAGGGGCTTCATTAGCATAATCTGTATGATTCTTATTTATGATAAAGCAGCATTTGTATCCCTATATTTCAGGCACTTTCATCATGAGCTAATAACTTTCTTGCTCTGACAGCTCTGACTCTGAAGCAGAAACCTATTTGTGCAAGGCCTGGTCTGAATTTTCTATCAACCCAAATGTAATATTACTTATTCCTGTCTGTATCTCTTCTCAAACAAAGCCTAATAAGTAAATGTAAAATGTTTTTCATGAAAATTAGAATTTTCTTTTTGTCGTCTCACTTTTGCCGACTATAAAACTAACTAAATTTATTTTGAAATAATCATACGCTGCATAATCCTTTTGCAAACCAATTTTTCTTGATGGAAGTTCCGTAAATCAGATTTTACATTTTATTTCAGTTCAGCCTTCTTTAGTGCTCTTTTTTATAGTAGATAAGCTAAAAATCTATTTACTCTGTATTATCAGTTTAAATCTGATCTAAAAATTTCTAAACTCTTAAAGAAATAGGTTGTATTATATTAAAGTTTAAATGTGATCTAGAAATGAATATCCTCTTAAATAGCTTGTATGATATCAATAAATTATTATCAATTTTAAAAAGTGCAACGAAGGATAACAAATAAACTCCCAGAGCATTTCGAAATACATATTGGGCTGTCTTTGCCGCCAGTAGAGTAACCTCTTTGCTATAATCAAAATAAATGTCATGGCACCCAAAGCCTATAAACACATGCCTTTAAGCCACAATGTTAGGACCTTGCCAATGGTCATTTCTCAAAAATTCAATTCAACCGATTCGCAGGATTTTTCCCCAAAATTTGTTTAGTTCCGAATTTATTCACCATGAATCACATTAAAAAACAGTTATTTCCTGGCCGCAGAATCCTGTATGGTGTTTTAGAACATTGTGCCATGCAGAAATATGCATAGGGAGCCTGGTTTGGTATTGAAACAATGCTGTGATTTAGTATGACACGCAGATGACTGGCACCGCTCTTAGATTCGCTTTACACTTCACTTATCTGGGCAGTTTCGTTGCATAATAATTTTGAACACTAATATTTGCTCAATAACTATGTACTCTAATATATTCTCCTAAGAAAGTCAAAACCTCACTTTTACTTCCTTAAATATTTATAGGTTTGTGTTTTTTTTTACATTTTGGATTGACCGACAGCACTGCAGTTGTTCAATAAAAAAATTAATTCTCAAAAATACAACTTAATAATTGTGCATGCAGTGTATATCATCTTAAAAACTGGCATATCATCATCAGAAAATTTCCTTAACATGTACAGTAGTATGGAAAGGAAATTGTGTACAATTAGGCTCGCTAAACTAGTGTGCCTCAAATTCTAAGTTTATTGCTCGAAAGATAACTACTTAGGGCCACATGTATGAAAACTGACTAGGTCTAAAACTCTCTTTGTTGCATATATCAGAGCACTCCTTTCATTCTTCCAGAGCACTATATGAAATGAAAGGGGCACTCTGGTTGCTGTGGGCAACAAAGTGAGTTTTAGACCTAGACAGTTTTCATAGATGTGGCCCTTAAAATATAGGATGTATGTTTTAGAGCTGTTGCCTGATTCCAAAGAATAAGGGTGCATTTACACGGTAAAGACCAAATACCTGTCGGAAATGCTGGTATTTGGTCTTTTTTTGGCACGCAGGGGTACGGCTTTTCTAAGTAGTTTGCGGATTCAAGCCCTGCCCCTTCGCACCCACAGGTTGATGTTCTGCCCAAAAACCGGGTGCAAGAATGAACATAAGTTTTTCGGACCGCCGATGGTGTAAAAAATCGTCTGGCGGAAAATCCGTGCAGTGGGAACTGCTGTATGAATTTTCCATTGAAGTCTATGGGGGAGCATTGCTTGCTGGCTTTCCGTCAGTTTGTGAAACCGCAAACCGTCTGAACAACTGACAAATAACCAACTGGTGCCGTTGGGACAAGCCCTAAATGTCCTCTGTAGCTAAATGTTGGCATTCAGGATCTACAATAAACTATAGACTAGTACCACTGGCGTAACTACCGGGGTAGCAGACGTAGCAGCTGCCCCGGGGCCCGTCGCTTAGGGGGCCGTGCCCCGGGGCAGCCGCTACCACGTCTGCTACCCTGGTAATGCCGCTGCTGGGCCTGCCGGCAGTGAACTTAAAGGTTCACTGCGGCGGGCGCGGAGCTGAGGGGCCCAACGCATCCCGCCTCTGAACACCCGGGCCCTCCGGCCCGAGCGTTCAGAGACAGCGCTGCCTCGTAGTAGCAGAGTGGAGCGCATCCGGTGCTCGGCTCTGCTACTCTTCCTGACCGCAGGCGCCGGCTCTCTGTGATCACAGGGGCGGCGCATCGGGGGAGCGTGGGCCAAGGTAAGTAACCTATTTCCTATTTTACCTGCCATGCCTGCCTGTATTTTCCAGCCTGCCTGCCTGTATATAGGCCATCCAGCCTACCTGCCTGTATATAGCCCACCCAGCCTGCCTGCCTGTATATAGCCCACCCAGCCTGCCTGTATTGCCCACCCACCCTGCCTGCCTGTATATAGCCCACCCTGCCTGCCTGTATATATAGCCCACCCAGCCTGCCTGTATATACAGTCCACCCTGCCTGCCTGTATATAGCCCACCCTGCCTGTAGATATAGCCCACCCAGCCTGCCTGCCTGTATATATAGCCCACCCTGCCTGACTGCCTGTATTTATAGTCCAGCCTGCCTGCCTGTATATATAGCCCACCCTGCCTGCCTGTATATATAGCCCCACTGCCTGCCTACATAGCCCCCCCTGCCTGCCTATATACCACCCACCCTGCCAGCCTATATACCCCAGCCTGCCTGTATACCCCCTGCCTGTCTATATGCCCCGAGCCTGCCTGCATAGCCCCCCCAGCCTGCCTAAATAGCCCCACTGCCTGCCTACATAGCCCCCCAGCCTGCCTACATAGCCCCGCAGTCTGCCTACATAGCTCCCAGCCTGCCTACATAGCCCCCAGCCTGCCTGCATAGCCCCCCAGTCAGCCTGCATAGCCCCCCCTAAAGCCTGCCTATATAACCCCCTAAAGCCTGCCTATATAGCTCTCTAAGTCTGCCTTCCTATAGCCCTATAGCCCCCGTGAATCCTGTCTGCCTATGTAGCCCCTATAGCCCCCTAAAGCTTACCTGCCTGTCTAATTATATGGGGCCCCTTTAGCTACCTAAAACCCTGGCTACCTACCTATATGGCCCCTATAGCCCACCTAACCCTTGTCTACCTGTATGGCTCCCTATAGCTACCTAAACTCTGCCTGCCTATATGGGGACTCTATTGCCTACCTAAACTTTGCCTATCTGGGGCCCCAGATAGCCTATGTAAACCCTGCCTGCCTAAATGGACCCCATATAGCTAGGGGGGCAGGTGCTGGAAAAGTCAGGATTCTAAGATATTTGTGTCTAAATCTCCAGGGTCGGGAGACGTCATGATGGCGGTCTGGACCGGATGCAGAACAAAAGGGAAAGTCAACGACTTGTCAGAGAAACGTCACCTGTGAGTCACATATGTCTGCAGAGACTGTGTACACTGGTATATATCCCTATATGGTCACTATATGGCAGTACTACTGATCAGTAATAGTGTAGGGGTATTATTCAGTCACTTTGTAGTCGTGTTCTGGTGGTATAATCAGGTCCATATGTAGTAGTGTTATTGGTAATGTTAGTCTTGGTATAGTGGGATTTGTTTGGTAGCAGTATGATGGTGATATGTGTGGTGTGGTGTTCACTCCTTGTATTATCTACATTAACAGCATGTCCTGATAAATGTTTATGGTCAGGGAGGTAGGGGGTAGAGGGCCCCATCCAAAAGTTTGCTTTTGGGCCCTAGCTTCTCTAGTTACGCCCCTGACTAGTACAGTAATTACTCTGTTCCGAAATTGATGGTAGTATGTAGTGGGCTCAGGAACTGAGTCCATTCCATATATTGTAGGTGCCTCCTGTCATCTGCTATCAGGGGTTGCTATTGTGGATGGCATCAAAGTTATTGTTGTGGTCAGCATGTCTACAGCATCTAAATCATTATACAGGAGGGGAGCAGACCACTCCATCACCTCATCAGCTTCCCTTATAGGAGAGCAAAAATTATATACTATACAGGTATACTTTAATATTACAATATGGAGTACAAGTGGTTGTACCTCCTAGTGATTAAGTACTCTGGGGGAACTAATACATTTAGGGAAATAAAATTAAAAAAAGAGATTTAAAAACATAATATTAAAAGTTCAAAGCACCTCTTTTTAATTTATTCTATAAGACAAAACAAAAAAATATATACATAACTTACTTATCATGAACAGGGAAAACCATATATCAATACCCAAAACCAGAATTGTTTCTTTGATGTGTTACATGACCTCTTCCCATTGGAAAAAATAAAGCTGGATCCAAAATGGCCGAATTCAAAATGGCCACCATGGTCAACACCCATCTTGAAAAGTTTTTTCCCTCCCATATACTAATGTGCCACAAACAGGAAGTTTATATCACCAACCATTCCCATTTTATTTAGGTGTATCCATATAAATGGCCCACCCTGTATAATGCGCCTGAAATTTGGTGTGTTAAGAGTGTGCAGGCAAAGAGAGGGGGTGTGACTAGAGATGGGCGAATTTCCCGAAATTCGGTTCGTTCACTTCGCCGAATTTCTTGGCAAAAAATAACTTCGTTCCGAATTACTTCGGACGAATCACGTTAAAAAACAGCTATTTCTAGGCTGCACAAAGCCTGCAGGGTGCTGTAGAATGTTGTGCCATGCTTAAATATACAGAGGGAGCTTGGTTTGGTCTTCATACAATGTTGTGTTTTAGTATGACACGCAGATGACTGCCGCCGCTCTTAGAATCGCTTCACTCTAAAATTCCCTGGGCACTTAAGAGGGCAAAACTGACCAAAAAACTGAAGGGGGAATGTAGACTGATAAAGTCATGGCAGCGACAGCTGGAAAAAAACAAGCTGAGGGCTCAGGTGGCAACATCAGTGACAGAGTGTGGAGGTGACGGCGAAAGCCACAGCAGCATGAGGTCAGAGAGTGGCACAATGACATTCTGCAGATGGCAAAAACAGGAGTAGGCCAAAGAGTGGCACAATGACTCAAAGTGGAGTTGACGGCATCAACAGCAGCAGCAGCATGAGGTCAGACAGTGGCACAATGACATTCTAGAGGTAGCAAAAACAGGAGTAGGCCACAGAGTGGCACAATGACACAGTGTGTAGGTCACGGCAGCAGTCACAGCAGCAGCATGAGGTCAGACAGTGGCACAATGACAGTGTGTAGGTCACGGCAGCAGCCACAGCAGCAGCATGAGGTCAGACAGTGGCACAATGACAGTGTGGAGGTGGCCAAAACAGGAGTAGGCACAGAGTGGGACAATGACACAGTGTGGAGGTCACGGCAGCAGCCACAGCAAAAGCATGAGGTCAGACAGTGGCACAATGACATTCTGGAGGTGGCAAAAACAGGAGTAGGCCACAGAGTGGGACAATGACACAGTGTGGAGGTCAGTCAGCAGCCACAGCAGCAGCATGAGGTCAGACAGTGGCACAATGACAGAGTGTGTAGGTCACGGCAGCAGCCACAGCAGCAGCATGAGGTCAGACAGTGGCACAATGACAGTGTGTAGGTCACGGCAGCAGCCACAGCAGCAGCATGAGGTCAGACAGTGGCACAATGACATTCTAGAGGTGGCAAAAACAGGAGTAGGCCACAGAGTGGCACAATGAAACAGTGTGTAGGTCACAGCAGCAGCCACAGCAGCAGCATGAGGTCAGACAGTGGCACAATGACAGTGTGTAGGTCACGGCTGCAGCCACAGCAGCAGCATGAGGTCAGACAGTGGCACAATGGACTGTGTGTAGGTCACGGCAGCAGCCACAGCAGCAGCATGAGGTCAGACAGTGGCACAATGACATTCTGGAGGTGGCAAAAAAAGGAGTAGGCCACAGAGTGGGACAATGACACAGTGTGGAGGTCAAGGCAGCAGCCACAGCAGCAGCATGAGGTCAGACAGTGGCACAATGACACAGTGTGTAGGTCACGGCAGCAGCCACAGCAGCAGCATGAGGTCAGACAGTGGCACAATGACATTCTGGAGGTGGCAAAAACTGGAGTAGGCCACAGAGTGGGACAATGACACAGTGTGGAGGTCATGGCAGCAGCCACAGCAGCAGCATGAGGTCAGACAGTGGCACAATGACATTCTGGAGGTGGCAAAAACAGGAATAGGCCACAGAGTGGCACAATGACAGAGAGTGGAGGTGACGGCGGCAGCAGCATGAGGTCAGACAGTGGCACAATGACAGAGTGTGGAGGTGGGTGGCAATACCAGTCCCTGGTAAAGATGGTTGGTGGCAGATGGAGAAACTGGCAGCAGATGTGTGGCATCAGGCGGGTGGCGGCATCAGATTATGGCTGAGGCAGGTAGTTTGAACCCAGACTCATTTCTCACAGTTTGGGTGAGGCGTCATGGCTGATGTAGTCTGACGCCTAAGGCATTGGTGTGTGGAAATCCTGGCCGATCCACGCCTGATTCATCTTGACAAAGGTCAGTCATTCCACATTTCCCGTGGACAAGCGGGTTCTCCTTGGGGCAACGATGGCCTCCACCGCACTGAACACCCGCTCTGATGCCACACTACTGGCCGGGCAGGACAGCTTCTCCACTGCAAACTCGGCAAGTTGCGGCCACACATCCAGTTTGGCTGCCCAGTAGTCCAGCGGATCTTCTAACTGGGGTGGCAGAGTACTGTCCAAGTAGGCCACCACCTGTTGGTTCAGGGTCTGCTCCAGGTCCTGCTGCTGCTGCTGCTGGCGACTGCCCTCCTCACTAGGCGGGTGAAGGAAGCTGCTCATCAGTGACTCTAGACTGAGGTTGCTGCTGATGGAGCTGGTACTGCTCCTACCCTCCCACCTTCCCCCAGCAGCTGCGGCAGTAGTACGTGAGCGCTGAAGAACCCCCCAGTCAGACCTGTCAGAGGAGGGACGATGCCGCACATAGGCAGCGGCCAACTGACTACGGAGGATTTCCCTATAGTATTTGAGTTTGTCCTCCTTCTCAATAGCTGGGAAAAAGGCTCCCATTTTGGACCGGTAGCGAGGGTCCAATAGGGTGGAGAGCCAGAAGTCATCCCTCTGCTGGATGCTGACTATTCGGCTGTCACTAGCCAGGCAAATCAGCATGCTGCGGGTTAGAGATGGGCGAATTTCTCAAAAATTCGATTCGGTCACTTCGTCGAATTTTCCGACAAAAATAAATTCGGTCCGAATTACTTCGGCACGAATCGCGTTAAAAAGCAGCTATTTCCAGGCTGCACAGAGCCTGCAGGGTGCTGTAGAACGTTGTGCCTGCTTAAATATGCAGAGGGAGCTTGGTTTGATCTTCATACAATGTTGTGTTTTAGTATGACACGCAGATGACTGCCGCCGCTCTTAGAATCGCTTCACTATAAAATTCCCTGGGCACTTAAGAGGGCAAAACTGACCAAAAAACTCAAGCGGGAATGTAGCCTGATAAAGTCATGCAGCGAAAGCTGGAAAAAAACAAGCTGAGAGCTCAGGTGGCAACATTAGTGACAGAGTGTGGAGGTAACGGCGGCAGCCACAGCAGCATGAGGTCAGGCAGTGGCACAATGACATTCTGGAGATGGCAAAACAGGAGGAAGCCACAGAATGGCACAATGACTGAGAGCAGAGGTCACGGCGGCAGCAGCATGAGGTCAGGCAGTGGCACAATGACATTCTGGAGGTGGCAAAACAGGAGGAAGCCACAGAATGGCACAATGACTGAGAGTGGAGGTCACGGCGGCAGCAGCATGAGGTCAGGCAGTGGCACAATGACACAGTGTGGAGGACACGGCAGCAGCCACAGCAGCAGCATGAGGTCAGAAAGTGGCACAATGACACAGTGTGGAGGACACGGCAGCAGCCACAGCATGAGGTCAGAAAGTGGCACAATGACACAGTGTGGAGGACACGGCAGCAGCCACAGCAGCAGCATGAGGTCAGACAGTGGCACAATGACATTCTGGAGGTGGCAAAACAGTATTAGGCCACAGAGTGGCACAATCACACAGTGTAGAGGTCACAACAACAGCAGTACCTGGTCAGGCAGTGGCACAATGACATTCTGGAGGTGGCAAAACAGGAGGAAGCCACAGAATGGCACAATGACTGAGAGCGGAGGTCACGGCGGCAGAAGCATGAGGTTAGGCAGTGGCACAATGACATTCTGGACGTGGCAAAAACAGGACTAGGCCACAGAGTGGCACAATGACTGAGAGTGGAGGTCACAACAGCTGCAGTATGAGGTCGGGCAGTGGCACAATGACATTCTGGAGGTGGCAAAACAGGAGGAAGCCACAGAATGGCACAATGACTGAGAGCGGAGGTCACGGCGGCAGAAGCATGAGGTTAGGCAGTGGCACAATGACATTCTGGAGGTGGCAAAAACAGGACTAGGCCACAGAGTGGCACAATGACTGAGAGTGGAGGTCACAACAGCAGCAGTATGAGGTCGGGCAGTGGCACAATGACATTCTGGAGGTGGCAAAACAGGAGGAAGCCACAGAATGGCACAATGACTGAGAGCGGAGGTCACGGCGGCAGAAGCATGAGGTTAGGCAGTGGCACAATGACATTCTGGAGGTGGCAAATACGGGACTAGGCCACAGAGTGGCAAAAAGACTGAGAGATGTGGTCACAACAGAAGCAGAATGAGGTCGGTCGGTGGCACAATGACATTCTGGTGGTGGCCAAAACAGGAGGAAAGCCACAGAATGGCACAATGATGAGAACGGAGGTCACGGCGGCAGCAGTATGAGGTCAGGCAGTGGCACAATGACACAGTGTGGAGGACACGGCAGCAGCCACAGCAGCAGCATGAGGTCAGACAGTGGCACAATGACATTCTGGAGGCGGCAAAACAGTATTAGGCCATAGAGTGGCATAATCACACCAGTGTGTAGAGGTCACAACAGCAGCAGTACGAGGTCAGGCAGTGGCACAATGACATTCTGGAGGTGGCAAAACAGTATTAGGCCACAGTGTGGCACAATGACACAGTATGGAGGGAACGGCAGGAGTCACAGCAGCAGCATGAGGTCAGACAGTGGCACAATGACAAATTCTGGAGGTGGCAAAACAGGAGGAAGCCACAGAGTGGCACAATGACTGAGAGCGGAGGTCACGGCGGCAGCAGCATGAGGTCAGGCAGTGGCACAATGACACAGTGTGGAGGACATGGCAGCAGCCACAGCAGCAGCATGAGGTCAGACAGTGGCACAATGACAAATTCTGGAGGTGGCAAAAAAAGGAGTAGGCCACAGAGTGGCACAATGACAGAGATTTGAGGTGAAGGCGGAAGGAGCAACAGCATGAGGTCAGAGAGTGGCACAATGACCCAGTGTGGATGTCACGGCAACAGCAACAGCAGCAGCAGCATGAGGTCATAGAGTGTCACAATGACAGAGTGTTGAGGTGGGTGGCAATACCAGTCCTGGTAAAGATTGGTGGTAGGCAGATGGAGAAACTGGCAGCAGATGTGTGGCATCAGGCGGGGTGGCGGCATCAGAATAGTGGCTGAGGCAGGTAGTTTGAACCCAGACTGACGCCTAAGTCATTGGTGTGTGGAAATCCTGGCCGATCCACGCCTGATTCATCTTGACAAAGGTCAGTCATTCCACATTTCCCGTGGACAAGCGGGTTCTCTTGGGGTTAACGATGGCCCCGCGCACTGAACACCCGCTCTGATGCCCACACTACTGGCCGGGCAGGACAGCTTCTCCACTGCAAACTCGGCAAGTTGCGGCCACACATCCAGTTTGGCTGCCAGTAGTCCAGCGGATCTTCTAACTGGGGTGGCAGAGTGCTGTCCAAGTAGGCCACAACCTGTTGGTTCAGGGACATGCTCCAGGTCTGCTGCTGGCTGCTGCTCCTGGCGACTGCCTCCTCACTAGGCGGGTGAAGGAAGCTGCTCATCAGTGACTCCAGGACTTAGGTTATCTACTGATGGGAGCTGGTACTGCTCCTACCCTCCTCCTTCCCCCAGCAGCCGCAGCAGTAGTAGTGAGCGCTGAGGAACCCCCCGGACAGCCCTGTCAGAGGAGGGACGAGCCACACATAGGCAGTGGCCAACTGATTACGGAGGATTTCCCTATAGTATTTGAGTTTGTCCTCCCTCTCAATAGCTGGGAAAAAGGCTCCCATTTTGGACCGGTAGCGAGGGTCCAATAGAGTGGAGAGCCAGAAGTCATCCCTCTGCCGGATGCTGACTATTCGGCTGTCACTAGCCAGGCAAATAAGCATGCTGCGGGCCATCTGCACAAGTGAATCCGAGTGTCTCCCTGTCTCCATTTCCACTGTATACTGCCTCGGTGCTTGGGGGTCATCTGCCTCGTCTTCCTCATCTCATCCACCTCCTCCAGCTGCTCCTCCTCTCTTGTCACCTGGGTAGAAAATCCACTCATTTCACCAGACAATGCTTCTGTTCCATGTTCTTCCTCCTCCTCCTCCTCCATTTCAGTCCCCACCGGACTCATGTGGCCACGAGATGTAGTCGCCACGTCTCCAGTCCCCTGCCCAGACAGATATTTCAGCATCTGTTCCAGGACATGAAGCAGTGGAATGACGTTATTCATCCCGTAGTCCTGGTGACTGACAAATAACGTCGCCTCCTCGAATGGCCTCAATAAATGGCAGGTGTCACGCATGAGCTGCCACTGGCTGACATCAAAGTTACACAGGGGAGTACTTCTGTCTGCCTGGATCATCAAAAAATCGTTAATGGCCTTTCTCTGTTCATACAGTCGGTCCAACATGTGCAGGCTGGAATTTCCAGCGGGTGGAAACATCGCATATCAGAGTGTGTTGGGGGAGGCCGTTCGCCGCTGCAACTCGAGGAGGGTGTTCCTGGCTTTGTACGAATGGATAAAGTGCATGCACAGTTTCCTGGCCATTTTCAGAATGTTCTGAAGATCGGTGGAGACTTCAGGAACCTTTTCACAACCAGATTGAACACGTGCGCCATGCAGGGCGCATGGACCATCCCTCCTCGGTGCAGCGCGGACACCATGTTTCTCCCATTGTCCGTCACCATGGTTCCGATTTGCAGTTGGCGCGGAGAAAGCCACACATCGATTTCTTGCTGCATGATGCGGAGCAGTTCCTCCCCTGTGTTACTTCGTTCGCCGAGGCAAGCCACGTGTAGAACTGCGTGACACACATGTGGTATGATGGAGCAGTACTTGTGGAGGCTGAGATGGTGGTGATGGTGGAGGAGGAGGAGGCGGACATTGGCGCAGGTGCAGCAGTTTGACAACGTGGAGGAGAAAGCGGGTCTCCTGTCCAAGTTGTTGGTGTGCCTGGGCAGGAAGCACATTCACCCCAGTGGGCCGTAAAGGACATGTACTGGCCCTGACCGTAGTTACAGCTCCAGACGTCCGCGCTGCCGTGCACCTTGGAAACAAAACGATAAGCTCAAGGACTGGCCCACCTTCTGTTCTACATATTTATGAAGTGCTGGTACTGCCTTTTTGGAAAAGAAATTACGGCTTGGAACTCTCCATCTCGGCTCGGCACAAGCCATTAGTTCTCTGAATGGTGCAGAGTCCATCATTTGGAAAGGGAGGGACTGCAATACCAACAACTTGGACAGGAGTACGGTCAGCTTCTGCACCTTAGGATGGTTGGACGCATACTGTTGTTTCTTTGCAATCGCCTCGCTGAACGACTGCTGGCACCAGGAGTAGCGAGGAGCAGGAGCATCTGGACCGGGAGATGATGTCAAAGAGAAACAGCTCCCTTCTGCAGAGGTGGTGGAGCCTTGACTGGCTGCAATGGCATGCGTGCCACTGGGCGCTGCTGCTGCTGCTGTTGCTGCGGCGGCAGGATGGACCACCACATCTGAGCCACGTTTCTCCCAGGCCACCGGATGGTGACGCTGCATGTGTTGACGCAGGGTCGTTGTGCCAACGTTAGCTCCCTGGCCACGCTTCACTTTATGCCTACAGATTCTACAATATACCCATTATTCGGCTCCTCGGTGTCTTAGCAAAGAACTGCCATCACCGCCAGAAGCTGATTTTACCACAACGCTCCGCACTGAGTGACTACTGCGCCGCTGCCTCGCTGGCCCCTGTGCCGCTACTTTCTTGGACCTGATAAGCGGGTTTTTTACCCCGTGGCCGCATGGCTCCCGGCCTCATACTGCTGCTATCCTGCTGACTTACGGCCACACGACCCACTTGCTGGCTGCGCCGCTGCCTGACACGTAAGCTGACGCCCTCTTCTCCTGACGATGATGAAGCCCTTGCCTCACCCGGCTCCAAGTGCGGTCGGCTACATCATCATCTATTTGTGTTTCATCGTCACTGCTGTCCTCATCACCGGTCTTGGTATGCAGAGGCTGACCCCTCACAACATGACCTCCCATGCCACTCTCAACATCTATACTTTGCCGCCTACTGCAAGAAGCAGGGGATATTGGCCCCATTTCTTCGCTGCCAAGTAGCTGCTGACTGCCCTCCTCAAATTGTTCATCCTCGCTATATAGTGGCGCTGAGCCCAGACCACATAGTAGATCTCTGGCTGAGGTAACCGCATGGGACAGAGGCGGGTTGAGGACAGGTGAGGGCCGCTGACCCGCTCCCGGGCCATGCCAACTAAGGGTTGTGTCTGACGTTCCCACCGTCTCTTGGCTGGGGTTGCCAGATATCATCTGGGAGGAAGTGGATGACCTAGTCAACCAATCAAGAACCATTGGGTTGCTGAACAACACACGGCCGCTAGATGACAGCAGCAGTTGTGGCCTCACCGAGTGACCCCTGCTGCTACGTCCCCTTGCTGTGCTGCGACCTGGGCCTGGAATGTTTGTGCCTCTGCCACTCGCAGGTGAGAGCCTGCCACCTCTCTGTCTGACATACTGTTTGTTCTAAAATGTACAGACACTGTTTGATGAAGATATCTGTATATGATAAATACACACCCTGTATTTGACTCCAAATGAACCCACTAAGAAGCTTGGGTAACCCTTGGATATAAATTGCGCTCCACAAATGGGCAGGAAAAATTGACTTATATGTGCCGTTTAAAAACTCTGTGTATTTTACTGAATATAAAAGCACAAACACGCTTAATTAACCTTCGGATATGAATTATGCTACAGAATTTCTTCTGTGGCGGTGAAAAACAAAGTTTCTTTTACTGAGTACAACTGCAGAACAACGCTTAATTAACCTCTGGATGTAAATTGCGCCAAACAATTGAGCAACCACAAACTACGAGCTTTGTAGCGTGTTACAATCGCGTGTTTTCTACGCTACACAACAAGAGAAAAAATTGTAATTAACCTTCGCTTGTTAATTAGGCTACAGGAAAATTGTAATTTTTGGTGGTGAAAAAGACGGGGTTTTTTTGTCACCACAGCAGAAAAACAACGCTTAATTAACCCATGGATGTAAATTGCGCAAAAGAATTGAGCAGCCACAAACTACTAGCTTTGTAGCGTGTTACAATTGCGTGTTTTCTACGCTACACAAGAGAAAAAATTGTAATTAACCTTCGCTTGTGAATCATGGTACATGAAAATTGTAATTTTTGGCTGTGAAAAAGACGGTTTCTTGGAGTCACCACAGCTGCAGAACAACGCTTAATTAACCCCTGGATGTAAATTGCGCAAAAGAATTGAGCATCCACAAACTACTAGCTTTGTAGCGTGTTACAATTGCGTGTTTTCTACGCTACACAACAAGAGAAAAAATTGTAATTAACCTTCGCTTGTGAATTAGGCTACAGGAAAATTGTATTTTTTGGCGGTGAAAAAGACGGTTTATTGGAGTCACCACAGCAGAAAAACAATGCTTAATTAACCCCTGGATGTAAATTGCGCAAAAGAATTGAGCAGCCAAAAATGAAGTGGTATTTGTATTGTAAAAACGCTGTTTCTTTAAATGAATACAACAGGAACTGGCTTAGATCCCCCTTGGATATTCAATGTGCTGTGAGCAGATAGCATTAAAATGTATATGCAGCAGCAGTGGACGTACACTGGACTTCAGATCCAATACCCCAAAAAATCAGAAATAGAACATTAAGAGAAGCAGTCTCTGAGACAAGCTGAGACACCCCACAAAAATCGCTGTATAAAAATCAGTTCTTCAGTAAGAGCCCTCACAATCAGCCGCGGCAGCACCTTCCCTGATCAGTACAGTGAGAGGAGTGTGAGCTCCCAGCATCGCGCCCGGACTTATATAGTGCGGTGACATCACAGAATCCCGCCGGTCTCTGATTGGCTTCATCTCTGCACATGTCATGCAGGCTATGCCCTTCTTCCTCCCAGAGTGCTTTGCCCCATGTAACGCCATGTGCTCGCAGCCATTTTATCAATCAAAAGCACACTTCGTTCATCCGAAGTACCCCAAACTTCGACTTCGTTCAGAACCGAAGTTTTCCTGAAATTCTAAACGAATTCCACTTCGTTAGAATCAATTCGCCCATCTCTAGGTGTGACCCAACCTCAAGCTACAGTTTTAGCTCTAGACACTTACAGATTTGCTAACAGCTGCTATACTAAATGATTTAGGTAATACCAACCAATTGCAAAATTGCGTGTTTTTACAAAAACTACAACATCCTGCAAAAAACAAGCCCTCCCGCAGCTCAGTTGATTGGTCTTGTTTCAATAGTAAAACATAATAAAAACGACAAAACTTTGGTGCTGCCAGAATCATATTGAAAAAATACACAGAAAAAAAAATAGGCTGATTAAGGGCTTAGTAAAACTACCCATTTGATTTATAATGGCCAAAAAAACAAAAAAGGAGAAATAAAGTTTTACAAAGTCATACAAAAAGAGAATTTTTAGTTAAGATAAATGTGGGTAAATTCTCCACAGAGTAACAATAAATAGTGTCAGTAGTATGATTCAGGTGAGACCAAATGTCTTTACCCTAGTATGCCCTAAGAAGGGGAGACTATGAATGTCCTCACCTCCAACACGAGGGTGATCGCCCCAATCAGGGCGTCCCTTTCTGGCACCTCATCCTGTCGGAAAAAAGTACCCTAGAAATCCCTATGGTCCCGTCCTGACATGTTTCGATCTTCCCCAGTAAAGGAAAGCATACAGATCTCAGGGGACAGGTAGGGGTGTACAAAGACCAAAAGGGTACCTATTGTGCAAAACAGGTGTACAATAGGTACCAACAAAAAAAAAATACACAGGGGACACAGATCGTAACTTATGGGATCAGTTGATCACCAGTCACTTTGTGGCACCACAAAATGAGACCTGGCTAACCAAAAGGCTCATTTAAGTGTGGTAATTATGTCACATGAGCTTATATGGAAAAAAGTTCAATTTTCACAGGTCTTGACAATAAAGAGTTTACAATACATCATTTTATTAACTGTAGATACACATGTAATTTACCCAGTTACATGTACATGTGCAATCAAATACATCGGAAGAACCATCCAACTTCGACAGCGGGTGAGCATCTGGGTTACATTCGGAACCAATGGGATACCCCTCTGGACGGTCATGTCCATCTGATACATGGGGCAATCCCACATGTCTAAAATGGATGGGCATTGACCATCTGAACCCCTCTATTAGGAAAGGCAACATCAACCAGCAATTGTTACAAAAAGTATGTTTTTGGATTTTCACCCTTAGGCTAAGTTCAAACGGCTACTTGCAGGGCGTACAGTACGGCCCGCAATTACGCTGGGTGTTCGGGAGATCGACGCGTACTCCTGCGATGCGGGGGGGCCGGCAGCCCGCTGGCTCCATAGACTGTCATTACTCGAGGCGCGTAAGCACCATGAATAAATGACATGTCACTTATCTCCCTGCACGTCGTATTGTACGCCCGAGGAGAGGAGGATTAATCCATAGTTTTCAATGAGAACTGTGGATTATCATAATGACTGGGTGCATTTCGCTCGTATTTGAGGGCAGTATGCCGTGCAATACGCGCCGAAATGAGCCCCAATCATACCCGTGTGAACATAGCTTTAAAGGGATTGTCTCACAACAAGGATTGCTCTTTATGTTAAAGATCTTGCAAAAACAAGTCACTTTGCAATATATGTCCATTATCCTATTCTGAGATATCCCCTCTTGTATGGGTGGCATCAGCTCCTCAGGTTGCTATAGCTTCAGACCTGTTTGATCTCTCCTGATAGGCTGCCAGCACTGGTTGCTATAGCTATAGACCTGGCTTCTACTGCAGCTTAGTAGAAGCCAGTAAACACGCCCCTGAATTCAAAGTGAAACCAAGAAAACAGGACTGAGGTCTGGTTAATCAATGTAGTGAGACAACCCCTTTAAGACACAGGCTCCATTTGGCCTGAATGAACAGCTAGATTTTAGTCACTGTATTTAGCCTTCTCCCATGGATTATCATTATCTCGATATTTTTATTTTTTCAGTGAGTTTAATTGTTTTCTGTTTCTGGGCATTCTAGTCTGGACCTGATCACATATGCCTTTATTTATTGTGGCATGTGCGTTCATATATATTCCCTTTGTCTCGGCTCTGTTAATTTATTCACTTATGTCACTCTAACAGCAAGGTATCTGTATGCGTTAATAATTTCGGTTTGTTTGTTCTGATAATTCTTTTTCCCAAAATAAGGAAGTACCTCCTTTTAGATATGATGGGTCAGCCATCAAAGAATATATTCTTACTGCTTGGTGCTCCTTGGAAACTCATAAGGACCACTATTGCATTGAAGTGCCGCCGTCCTGTTTGAGTACCGCTCATTTTACATGAGCGACTACTGTTACTATGGTCACAGCGCTTCACCTGGGTTTTCAGGGACGCACTTCAATTACGTCATTGGCTAGATGCAAGTCTGCACCTTTATATAGCCACCACGGTCTGTCCTGGGTGTCTCTTCCGAACACCCAGCTACACTCTGTTGCGGCCACATGAGGCTCAGTTCTACCTTTTCCTACAGACAGTAAGTACCAAGCTGTTCCGCTGTGATTTCCTGGGATGTTTGTAGTGTTAGCACGCAATTGAAAACTATTGTTTCCTCCTCTTGTAGCTACTTTTGGTTTTCTATTGGGACCGTACCAGTAAGCATTCTGGTGCAGTCTAGGACGTCTGATAGCAACACATCAGTTACCGTTTCTGACTACTTGTGGTCCCATATAGGATTGTCTGTAGGACAACATCATAGTGTCATACACCTGTGGTATTTATACATTAATTGTATTCACGACTTGCTTATCCCAAGGTCTAAATTATGCTACTTACTTCTGTACCTGCTGATTTTTGGTGCCTCTTGTTTATTTTTTGTTGGTAGCTATTATGCACCTGTTTTGCACAACTATTTACCCTTTTGGTCCTTGTACACCCCTATCTGTCCCCTGATGAGATCTGTATGTTTTCCTTTGCTGGGGTAGATTGAAATATGTCAATAGGGATTTCTAGGTTACTTTTTTCCGATAGGGTAAGGTTCCGGACAGGGACACCCTTATTGGGGTGATCACCATGATCCTACTTGCATCATACTACTGACACTATTTATTGTTACCCTGTGGAGAGTTTACCCACATTTATCTTAACTAAAAATTCTATTTTTGTATGACTTAGTAAAAGTTACATTTTAAGACTTTATTTGAATGAAACCCAATAAACAACGGTGTAATTGCGTTTCTTTTCCCATTTTACCTCAACAAATAGTTTTATTTATAATAATTATATGCTGCATTAAAGAGTACCATATCAAACACAACTCATCCCACAAATAAAAAATTATATGGATATGTTTTTAGGAGGTAAATTCAACAGTAAATAAAACCCACAATAGATGTGCCCATAGCTCAACCAGAAACATGACAAATTTACTGAACAGCTGTTCATAAGGTCTTTGGAAGCTATTTACAATCAACTTGCACTTTCAATGACTATCATTCCAGAATAAAAAAATAAAAATGTCTGATTAAAATTAAATTATGGTGTGATTGGCTTATGCATCCCAGGGTCCGTAGTACTCCTATTCAATTAAATCATCTTTGATGGTCTCTTGAAATGAGAATAGTGGGCATCAAGATTACTTGTGTGTTCTAAGATGACTGAGGGATCCAGTGCTCAAACCACAGATCTTAGGACAGTGGTGGTAAGAGCTTCCATTTCTGAGTTGCTTTTGCAAATCTGGGTTCTTCTCTTTCCTTTCATCTTTGTCTTTTGTCCACCTCACTGAAGACACAGTTGTTCTCCAAATTCAAAGCTGCTTTATGAGTCATGCATCACAATAGGGGTTGATATGTAGTCAGGTCTTCCCAGTTAGTGATGCTGATATGGCCTTTAAAGGGGTGTTTTGGGACATAGAAAAGCTTGTTTGTCCTATGGGACATGATTACAGTTAGCGGGAAAATGTAACTGCACCAAAATTGGGATCTAATCCCACACACTTATCAACTATTCCTAATATTTTTCTCTTACGTTTTAAGTGATCACTATAAATCTGAATCTTTGTCCTGATCATTAAATGACATTATGTTTGTTTTCTTCTGGTTGGTCTAACAATGTTTCAACTTGCTGATTCATAATAAAAGGGACAGGAGTGCCTATAATGTTAACTAATGGTCTTTCAAGGCCAATGGCAGCATCTATTAACTGAAACAAAATGAAAATTAAATAAAATATTCCATCTACAATATATCATGAATGATCCACAACATTAGAGCTTTTCTAATGGTTATTTCCTACCTTATTCTACAGTTACTGAAAAACAAACAAAATTCACGTTCAAATAACACCACTATGAAACAACATAAGAGTCTCTGTGTCTGTGTGTCCGTGGCCTTGTCTCACTGATTTGTTCACCATGCTATACACATATCTTCCTTCATCAAATCTCTTGGAACATAAAGTTCCAGTAGCCACAAATTTGACAGTATATACCATTATCTCACACTTGTATCAACAATTATCCAAAAAATCTCTTTTCTTCCAAAACATTTTTCAACAATTATTTATTTAATATACTAGTGTATAACATCTGTATCCACAACTCATCTTGTTTTAACAAACCTTTCTTTTTTCACACTAATCTACTTTACACAACAATTTGTAATCTTCTCAGAAACCTCTTGTATTTTGTTCTTTTAAACCTGTTTCCTGTGTCCATGACTTGCTATGCAAATCACCCATTCCTACTATTCTTGACCAGCAAAAATGTAGACTCCTGTGCTAACTTCTTTTTTGTTTTTTTTATTTTTCCTCCGGGCAGAAAAAGACAAAATCCACAACATAACTCTTCCCTGCCCTTTTGTTTATTTCAGCACAGCCCTAATATTCTTGAAGTACTCTCCGAATGCAGTCTCCACCCTCATCAGGGCTTGAGAATATAACAATAACAATGAGATTTCCTTTTTCAGTTTACCACATAGTCATAGTCAGGCCTTCATAAATAAACACAACAGGTTCTTCTTTTACACATGTCTCTGCATAAAAAATACTACAGGTTGCTACTATCAATTTATCTTGTCTGAATCAACTTACTTGACAACTGAGAAACTGACCACCAGAGACTTCACTTTACTTTTTATGGAACCTTTCACAGCAGAATTCACTAATTAACTATCACATGCCACAAATCCACTCAACTATGCTACATCTTATAGCTACTGGTAAACCAAACAATTAACTCAGGGGTTCTCTGTATTCTCTTTGTAAACTCATGTATTCCATACCAGCATTCACAGTTGCTTTGGCACTTGGCCATGTTTCCTGGACACCCTGAAAAGAGATCCATACAGACAAAAACATATTCCAGATTCCGACCCTGAGTGATAACCTTCCTGATGGTTCTCACAATTTGTACTTCCCTGTAGGGGGATTGGCGGTTTAAGAAAGTTTTTGTCACAGCTAAAGAAGAGCTTGATTAATTATCATCCTTC
This sequence comes from Phyllomedusa bahiana, assembly GCA_025379985.1. Classification (NCBI taxonomy): domain Eukaryota; kingdom Metazoa; phylum Chordata; class Amphibia; order Anura; family Hylidae; genus Phyllomedusa; species Phyllomedusa bahiana. The sequence continues at coordinate 29,110 of JAODAL010011556.1, forward strand.
TAACATTATAACCTGTCTGTGCCCTGCCATCAACCCCTGTTTTTGGAAACCATTTCATTTCTCCTGAAATTACCAATCATTATAAAAATCATCATAAAAATGTTTTTTTCTGGTCAAATATTCTCTGAGGCCTAACAAAACTTTAAAAATATTTTTAAAAGATCTTAACAACACCTTTTAAAAAATATATATTTATCTTTCTGTCCTGTTTCTTTAAATTCAAATGCTTGCAAAAAAGAGAAATCAAATTGCGGAAAAAAGAAAATTCTGTTTATATTAGCCAATTTCAAAATAACAAACAATCGACACAAGGAGATACATTTTTGGTTCTTTAACGGTTGGGTCTTGTAATTGAACCTTACCTGGCAGAACTTACCCAAAACAGAGTAGACACTCAGAATCAGAAGAAACAAAGTAACCGGTTTGTGTAAGAGCTAAAGGTCTCACCTTGTTGGCCAGAATTTTTCCATCGTCTGTTTGTTCTGTTCTGATGGTCTTCACGCCTCATGGTTTCGCCTCATAGAGCTTGCTTGGCCTACCAAGCACGCTTGGGTGCCATAATTGATAGTTCAGAAAATCCCCCTTAACCCTCATTGTGCCGGTTTCTAAATCCATGTTTAGCCCAGAAAAATGACAACTGACATCATGCAGATTCTGATTCTTTCTTTATTTAAGTTCACAAACACAGATTTTTATGCAGGTGCTCAGAGGCGTGGTAACAGTAACAGAATCATCATTACTTCATATTACAACTAGAAAAATCATTGATTCATAACACAGTACTATTGGTTACTCTTTAATAAACAAAACTTCTTTAATAATCAAACTTCTGATTGGTAGATGGTGATGGTGTTCAAATTTGGTCATTTCTAGACATTTGCTGAGGTATAGGGAAACCCTTTATCTAATATAACTGGTTGTTTACTTGTTCTTTTGAATGTTAGGAAAAGCAGGCTGTAGGTCCTTTTACATTTGTTTTGGTTGTTAACTAGCCAGAATGACGTCTTATCAAACTGGAAGAATTTCATAGTCTAAGAAACAACAGAAATTGCTGACATTAAAACAATTTATCTAAACCGCCATACTAATAAACAATGTGTACAAGGTTGCAATTAGTGTCCAGTAGAAGAATGGGTCATTTTTAGGGATGAGCGATATTATCGACAAAAGTTGAAATTGGCACGGTTTTTAGGCTTATCGGAAATTTCCGATCATGAGATAGTTTAGGTGACAATCTTATAGATAATCTCTTACTATCGCGCCATTTTCAGCGTTTCCTGTAATTTTGGCGGTCAGCCAATCAGCTCCGAGGATAGAGGGGTGTGAGGAGGATGTACGATGTCTTGACTGGGAGGTGTATGGATCTCATTGGCTGCAAAAATAACGTGACCTTGTTTTATCTATGCAACTGCAGTTCCTCTTCAGCTCATTCTCTGTCTATGTCACTTCACAGCAGCACGTCTCGGCGTCTGAACCAATAGCTGTTCTAACAGCTCTGAGAGATAATCTCTTCTAATACACAAAACCATGCACCTAGCTGTAGCTTAGGATATAGTTAGATTACAGAATTTCACTTCTTATTTAGTTAGAGAAAGTTTTAAAGATATCTACTGGTGTGTCCAGCTGTGAGGGTGCGGGGTGGGGGTGGGGCGGCAGGAGGAGAGACTTTGGAAAGGAAATGTGATATTGTGTAGCCCAGTGTGTTCTGTGACCTTGAATTTAAAAAGCAATGTTTTTACCACTTTGTTGGCCAGTAGACCTCTGATAGGAGGTGAAATTGTTCCTTTTGTTTTTCCAGTTCTATTGCACTCACTGCCTGTCAGTGTTCCCAAAACCGACATAACTTATCCCTATAACTTTTAAATAGTTTTATTGAAGTCCGTGCGTCTGTTATTTTGTACGCAAATTGGGTTATACATATTTCCTAGTAAATTGCGCCTGTTGTCAGTGGTGCCAAGGCCGCCATATTAATCCATATAACATTTAAATACTCTTATTGCAGTCTGTGCGTCTGTTTGCCGCAATGAGCTCACTTGTACGCAAATTGTGTTATACATATTTCTTCCACCAGACCGCATTTCACAGGTATTCGATAAAAACAATTCTGTTTCTAATCCTAGTTGGACGGTGGAAATTAGAGGGATTTAAGAATACCTGTGATCTGCCATCTTTGCAGTACAGTTTCTCAATAAGAGACTGTAAGAAAAACTGTTCTATACCTTTTAAATTTTTATCTTTCTGAACATGGAGCGAACTACAGGTGGTAAGTGAGCAAAAAGGAGTGTAATGGGTGACCTCTGGCAATTATTTACCACCTCAGCAATGGCTGTAATGCAGGGCACATATACGACACACAGAGACCAGCTTAAGATCATGGTGCACGACTCTCTGCGTCTCAACACCGATGTTTTTGGGTATGTTCTGGACCCAATTGACTTCTGGGTATCCAAAATGGATGAATGGCCCGAGCTCGCTCGCCACGCCATAGAAGTGTTGTCCTGACCAGCAGCCAGTGTCATATCTGAGCCGGCCTTCAGCACAGCCGGAGGAGTCATTACAGACAAACGCATCCAGCTTTCCACTGACAATGTGGATCGTCTGACTTTCACCAAGATGAATCAGGCGTGGATCTCTGATGATGTTGTGGCCCTAGTTGCCGAGGTCACCCATTAGTTGCTGGTCTACTTCACATTCCTCTTCCAAAAGAAATGGTCCTCTTGAATTTTATTTTTTTTAAATGATCAATTCTTAATGCCCAAAAGATTATTTTGCTGGTTTTGCGGTTAGGAGGCTGTAAAAGACACCAATTGTACACAGTTTCATGAAAAAAAACATATTCCACTTAGTCATTTCTTCAAGAAAATGTCAAGCACTGTCAATGGTTTTGGGGTCATGGTGCTGTGAAAATCAACTATAATCCAGGTCCTTTGGTAAATAAATGTGGTTTCTAGCTGGCATTTATTCCTCACAATTTTTAACACTGGCTGAGAGGTCATTTTTATCATTTTTGTGGGCATTGTGCAAGCCAAAACCAGCTATAATCTTGGTCTTTTGGTACAGAAATGTGGTTTCTAAGTGACATTTCTTCCTCACAATTTTAAACACTGGCTTAGAGGTCATTTTTATAATTTTGGGGGGGCATTGTGCAGTCCAAAACCAGCTATAATCTTGGTCCTTTGGTACAGAAATGTGGTTTCTAAGTGGCATTTCTTCCTCACAATTTTTAACACTGGCTGATAGGTCATTTTTATAATTTTTGAGGGCATTGTGCTATCTAAAACCAGCTATAAGGTGTCCATTAGGGCATTTTTTTGGTGGTTTTGGTGTCAGGCTACTTTAAAATGGATGCCAGGGGTGGCAATTGGGTAGTATTCTTGCCATGGGCCGGAACGAAAAAGGTGGCCGGTGATATGTTAAAAATAGGAAGTAGTATTGGGTGGGCATCCCATTTGATTTAGCTGCATGTGGCCATGTCTCTCGCTGCACCCGCTGTAACTGAGGCCCTGCCAGTTGAACCTCCACGTTCCCCGTTGGGACGTTCTTGCTGCCACTAGCACCGCATATATGACAAGTTGTTGGTCCCTGGTGCAAAAAGTGCTAGGGGTCTCCTGGCAGTTCCCATGTGCAATTTCCAATACTGGTGTCTTGTTTGTGTGAAAGGGTAACCATAGCTGCTGCTCTCGCTACGATGTTGTCATGTTTTCTGTTAGCCATTGAACATGATGAATTATTTTAGCCTATGAATTGTTTTCTGTGACTTTTATAGCCTAATTGTCTTGTCTTGTCTTGCCTAAGATGTAGCACATATCGAGGTTACTGTTGTGGATGTTAATTCCAGCTTCTCCTCACCTGTTTGGGTGTAAGAATGAAGGTGTTGTTGCTCTCCCATAGACTTTAATGGTCATCGGCGATTATCGACTATCGGCATAATAATTTCAAAAATCTGTTATCCATAAGATGACGATTGTCAACACAATCGCTCATCACTAGTCATTTTAGCTGAATAATGAATTTCTCTGACATCTGGTTGAGAATTACAAACACTTTCTTTCAAGACTATAAAACTAGTCAAATCATTTAACCCTTTTACTTTGGACTAGGGGTATTTCCCTATCAATTTTCCTTGATGGAATCTCTCAAGAGTGTACAGGCAGCAACATCGGTAACCCAAGTTTCATTGATGTACAGAAAAGTAGTGATTCAAACAGCTTTATAGACCATTAGTTTGGTTTTATTTTTAATGTTACAGTTCTCAAAGACCCAATGTTTACTGAAAGACATGCTGGCATACATGATACAGTGTTACCTCTTCTCCTCAATGGTTACCTTTTGGGATAAGTGGCAGTGCAAGTAGGAAGACACCTGCCTCAGATCGCAACCTTGCAGCAGTGGTGAGGGTTGTGGGAGATGATTAACCCTAGAGCTTTGTAACCTGAAGGATTGTACTCCTGGAAAAGACATTAATGGCAAACTGGTAAAGAGGCTCCAGAATAACAGAAAGCCAATACCTAAAGCCACAATGGCAGAACAGGCAGGGGAAAACACACACTGTCTAAATAGCTGTTTTGGCAGAAGAAGATTGCAATAGGGCAGTGATTTTCAGTTGTAGTGGCTCAATGACCAATAACCTGTCAAGTTTGGTACTGAATGACTGCAGTATGAAAAGGGTTATTCCTACAATACATCAATATCTTGTTTTCAAGCAGCTGGAAACTCGAGAGAATATGCCCTTGTCTCTTCATATATCAGCTTTTTTATGATCATATTCCACACTCTATAAACATGTATGCTAAATAAACACATCAAACAGTCTTAATCTATATGTAGGTAATGAAGGGAATATATGATTTAAAATTCAATACTATTTCAATCTGGTTTTAGTATAAACATATTTGATTTTTTTGCTCTTTATTTAACTGTTCACATTAAAAATTTAATCTGGATGAAAGTCAGAAGGGAGCAGAAGATTTATTGAGAGCTCTGTTGTGCTACTAGGCGCCTAACTATGGAAAGATAATTATTATACACACATTACACACATTACAGTTTTGCCTTGCAACCAATAAAAGGCTATTTAATTAATCTTCACACAGACTGCCACAAACAAATATATGATGATAAAATGTCTTTGTAAATTAAAAAATCCTAAAGAAAAAAAATAGTGTATAGAAAAAAGTAGCTAAAATAGCTGGAATGATGTGCAGGAGTTTGCACTAAGAAAGGTGTTTAGAAAAGTAAAATGTGTCACTGCACTGTTTTAATTATAGTGTATGCACTGCACTCATTAACACAGCACAGTATTATGGATAACGTGTAATATGAAGTGATAATTTGCATTGTGTCACACTTGCCTCCTTTCGCTTGTCTTGTTTCGCTGAAATGTACATAAAACTTGTTTAAACATTCTATAGTTTCAAATTGTACTGTATGTTTACATAAGTATAAATTCTATAGGTTCACACACACAAAAAGGATTATTGATAGTTGTCCAGGATTTCTGTGGCACATCCTTTGCTAGAAAGCAATAGCTGTAAGGAATAAGAAAAAAAAACATTTCCCATTTACGCAATGCATTTTTAAAAGAAATGGCCCTGTTGTAATATTGATGTAACAAGAAAAGAGTATAACATATAACATATATATATGTATATATATATATTATACATATATATATATATATATATAATATAATACATATATATATATTCTTCTGTATACTTATTTTTGTATACTTAATGTTGTGTTTGTATGTTTTTTTTCTCAAATAAGTATAAGCATGTTTTTTAGTAAATGTTAGCATTCCTAGTACTTGTAGACTAGTTTTCATTTCTGACCTTGGTCAGTTTTGTTTAATATCTCTAAGTGCACCTTTATACTACACCAGAAGACAACTGGAGAGAACTTACATTGTGAGCCATTTAAAGAAACTTAACTTCTGGTTTGATTAGTATAGTTAATTATATCTCTGACTCCCATTGTCTAAGAAAATTTACTATTTGTACTGCAGTTGTTTTCACTTTAGAGGTGGGAACACACAGCGCAGTTTCATTGTAGGAGAGATGCAGTCTACAGCCACATGCGGCCATCATGGCCGTGAAACGTTAGCAAATTCATCTGGCTACTAGCGGTCACATGAAAGCATGGTTTCAGATTCACTCTAGTTGCTTGCTTAAATGCACTGTGCACTTTATTAACCCCATTTCTGTTGCAGGGATTTTTGTTTATGTTGCATTTTTTCCTCCCAGTATACCGAGTGAAATTATTTTTTATTTTTCTATTTACATATGAGAGCTTGTTTTTGCAAGATGTACTTTACAGTATCATATAATTAACTGGCAATCAAAAAATAAATATTTTAGAGAAATCTGGTTTAAAACAGTTTTTTTTTTTAATTTTGGCAGTACAATGTAATTAAAAATGAACTACAAAAGGCTGTCCTTCTGTAGCAGTTATAAAAAATTTACAAACCTCCTAAGTGGAAAGTTAACTGATCATCAATTTACCGCAGCTGTAAGGGAATGGTGTTATCTGCAAGGTAATCCTTATAATAGTTGGTGGAGAACTGGAATGGTGGTTCTATTTGTCTTTTGGTAGGCCTAGATATTTGTGACATAAATAGACAGAAGAAGTGATAGCTTACAAAACAATAGTGAGAAAAACTAAGCAGCTTGTGAGGGAGTGAAATGAAGGCAATTCAACCAATAGATAGACATGGTTGTTATATAATACTATATTTAGAATACTATGAATTGTATACTACATCTTTACAGTGACCCCTAAATCTGCCATCTTATACACCCATGAGACCCAAGCAAAGGCAAGCCCTAGTAGATGTTTGTCATAAAAGAAACGATTAAGGAACTGATGCTTAAGTCCTCTAATGGAATTGAAATAAGATTTAAAATAATAAAAAATACTAGAAAATACCATAAACCAAAAAGTAATAACAGGACAACCCCACTTTTTTTGTTTCAGTATGTCAAAAAAGACTAAATAAACTCCTGCAAACAATTGGTTTTGACGTTCTATAGCAACCTAAACTACACAGTAGAGTTAGCTTTTTAGCACTTCCTACTTTCAATGTCAGCAGCACATAGCTCATAGAAAAAGTCAAAGGGTGGTAGTATTTCTTAAATTATGCAGTTTGTAAACTGTTCACACGCTTCTGATATGAAGGCCTTTTGTTAATGGACAAAGAGCACCATTGTAAATTGCCAATGTGGAAACTGTAAACGCCACATGCCATTGATTTGAGATGTGAATATCAGCTATGAAGGTGCACATGGGTAGACAGACATGCTACAGTTTACCAAAATGAACTGGGGGGTTACAAAGGTGGAATTCTACTGCAAGTAGAGCTCTAAATTAGATAGATACTTGCAAACTTTGGAGAAGACGGAACTCAGCACCAGAAGGGAACGAATGTGGGGACACCATATGTAGGTGTCCCGACGTTCGTTTCCTTCTGGCGCTGAGTTCTATCTACTCCGAACTAAAACTGAGGCGTTATTTTGGCTGTACATTTTCCCTGTTGATCCAAAGGTGCTGCAATCCCATAGACTTGGAAACGGCGGCTGCCAGAATAGTTCATTACAAGCGCACATATCAGTTGTACCATTTGATAGTACAACTCGCTCAGGTGAGCAGTTTCTTATCATACGATCTGCTATTTCTATTAACGTCCAAATTCAAAAAATTACACTGGCTTACCTCCTGATGTCGGCTTGTCCCTCGTTGTTACATATGATTGACCTGCTCCCGTTAGCGTAACTTTCCCGGACAACTGCGGCTCCACAGTCTCTGTACATACAACATTCCATGTTAGAAGACTCACCCTGCACTAGCGATGCATGCAATGCTTAAGCAGGGTTGCCTGTTTTTTTAGCCTACTTTGTACTGCTGTAACATTGTTTGCTACTGTGGATTGTTGTATATTTCTATTAACGTACTATACTAGATCGCTCCTGTCCCTATCCTGTATCCTTTTTTGGCTTTTTTTTTTTGTTTTTTCTTTTTTAAGAACTGTTAGCAAAGTTGTATTAGCAGGGAAACCTTCCATTTTTAAATTAGTATAGAATTTATTGGCAAAGTGTTGCCTTCTCTGATGAGTCACATTTTCTGCTTAATTGAGCAGATAGACATTGCCGTGTGAGCTGAGAAACATCAGAGTACAAACATCCTGCACCAATTTATGGAAGAACACAAGTTGGTGAAGGCACATAATGGTTCGGGTAATGTTTTTGTGGTAGTTGCTGGGTTCACTCATCCATGTGGAATGCCTGCTTAACATATTGGAGTATGAATGATCCCTGGAAATCACATACAACCATACATGTGCATTGTCTTTTCTGGGGCAGTTGGTATCTCCCACTAAGATAATGTGACATGTCATATAGTTAGAAGTACCCAGCATTGAGAGGAAGAGCATGACCAAGACTTTCAAGTTCTACACCTAATTCCCCAAACTTGAATCCAATCCAATAAAAATGTATCAAAATGTTATATGTACCAATAAGAAACTACAGCTCATTTCACCAAAAACAAAATAGATTCCAATAGTACCTGATCAATCCTACTTACTAAAGTAGGGTCAATCAGCTTATTGGACAAGATAGAGTTGCATGTTATACTGTTTTATACGTCATTTTTGAAAGATTCTGTGACAAATGCCCCTTGTAAGAAGATGTAAGGGACTAAAATATGCTACTTACATTTCCCATGTAACTTGACAAAACCATTGAGTTTTAAAGGGGTCTCACTATCCTGTTTCACATAGTCATAACTTCAAACTCCCACTTCCTGGCTAGGCTGTGGGTGGTTCTATAGCATAGACTGACATATCAGCTAAGCTATTCCTTCCTCGGATAGCATAATATAGGTATTTCATTTTTATTGGTACAAGTTGTACAGTTTTCTTATACTATTTCAAAGAAAATAATATTTTTTTTATAAACCTAACAAGGATTTTGAGTTAATTTATAATAAAACTATTTTTACGAATGTAAAGCCTTAAATATCCATTTAAGATGCAAAGTGGTAATATGTTTTGTTTTTTTATATTCCATTGTACTTACCTGGCTGTTTAAGTGTCATCATAATACTCTGTTAAATTATTAATTAGGAATACACAATGGACTTTAACTAATCTTGCCTAGTGCGTAATGTAAATTTATACTAAACAGTCTAAAAATGCACCAGATTAACCACACTTGCTCATGCTGTATGATAACCCTCATTCATGTTCAGACACATTTGTCTAACTTTCAACCATCAATTTTTGGGCTTAGTTTTCGTCAATATTTGTTTAATTTTGACTAATTGTTTGGTGCATTGGGTCGCACATCAAGTCATGCCCACTTTCCGAAAAAGTAAAACATAGTTCAGCAGTGTCTAAAAACTGTTTAAAGTACATAATAAATGTGGTGTAAAGTATGTTTAACAGTATTTTGGTGCAACTTGTGCAAGAATTGTAGCACAATTCCTGTAGTAAATGTTTCCCACTGTCTTGTGCTATAGTATGATCTTTTTTATTACGTAATATTACATTATTGGAGAATACTAATGAGAGTTCTGAAAATGAACTTACAGCCTTTACACAGATAAAGTTGATTTAGGAAATACCCAATGTGGTGGAGACAAAATAAGTAAGAATACATACAGTATAATGAAGAGTGCTAAAGTGACTAAATAAGTCTTACCCTATTCATATATTATTTATAATACCGTACATACTGACAATTTGTATGGTAGAAAGAACAGGAAATATATGTATGCTTTGTACTGTACAAAAACTATAGATTTGAGACAAAATAGCAATGTAGTCCAGTAGTGTGCACAGTGCTGTTTGTGTAAAGGAACAGGAGCTTTTTCCTTGGAATTGAATCATCAGACTTATAACTATCAATAATGAACAGTGAATGTTGAACATGTGGAAGTCAGGCTACAACATGTTTCAAACACTGCACATCATAGAAATGGAAAAAACAATGTTCTAATAACTCCCTCAGCACATTTAGAAGGTTGTTTGCCATGTTTTATTTAACCTCAAAATTTACATTTTAATTATCACGTTTAGTGACAGAAAAGGATTTTTTTCCCTTTAGGCATTTAGTAAAATGTGTTTACTATCAAAGGGACAGATGACGTTTAAAAAAAGTGCCTTAGAATAAATTATTCCTATAGTAGCAAATCAGAAGATTTTAATTTTTCATTAATAAGTGACCAATTTAGGTAATATGAAGCCCAAATTGAATGTTGAGCCCACGATGAAGAGATGCCAAAAATGTATATGCCTTACAATATTTTGACTTTGTGCCATATTTTATATTTTAACTTATAAATCACCATTGGTTCAGATATTTTGTGTATCAGCAAACCAGGCTCCAAAAACCAAAATATATTAAAAATATAATAAATAGCTATCTCTTATAATTTCTTTGTAACTCACCAAATTTTGGAGCTGAGATGCATAGTGGAGCTGACATGCATAGTGGAAATTAGTAAAACAGAGCCCCCCGTCCCCCTCATTAAATTTAAATGTAAGTACATTCTTAGAAATACAAGCTCTCTTGTCATTATTGCACCTTTATTACCTTAATAGCACCTCAAGGTCCAGACTGAGCTAATATCTTTGACTGGTCTTAAAGATTTCAAAAACTCTTCTGAAAGTAATTGCAATAAATTTACTAGGATTAACTCTAAATAGTCTGTATGTATAATGGAGTCCCTTCCATTACACATGTGGACCAGCTAGCAAAGTTCAGCTTCCAGGACCTTGGTCAAAAGATTAGTATCTGTTTTCTCTAGGGTTACATGTAGTGCCTGAGGTCTCTTCCATTGAACTGGCAAATGTTTCTAAAAGAGCTTGGCCGAAGGACTCAAGTGGATTGGAGAGCAACATTTCTTTATACCTTCTGTAAAGCTGATGAGGCACTCAATCTGGACCTGATACCTTATTATTTGTAACCTGAATGAGCACCTCAGCAAGTTCCAACTGAGACAAGGAAGCATCCAACATTAAATTTTTACCTTTGCCATAAAAGGAAAATAGATAATATTTAAAATCATCACCATGTGAGCTATAATGGACCTCCTAGTATGAAGCAAAATCATTAAAAATAGACTGAAGGTCATGATAATGTTGCCCCATGTACTTCTAAATGACACTGCTCATTTAGAGGATCCTTGTTTGAATATAGGCATGCTTTCACACTGCAGTTTTGTCACATTTTTTGATGGATTTTTTTTTGCACTACTGCACTGCAGTAAAACTGCCCTTATTAACAGCAAGCTCCTTTCAATTTCTTGCATTGTTTAGAAAGGTGCAGTGAGTAATCATTTATTGTGTTTGAAGTCCGCAAGACAAAGCACAATAATTGATAACTCACCTGCAACACCTTTCTAAACAATGCAGAAAATTGAAAGGAGCTTATCTGTTAATAAGGGCAGATTCACTCCCGTTAGGGTGCTTTCACACAGTGCATGTATTTTCCTTTTTTTTTTTTGCAGAAATGCCGTGCATTTCTTCAAAAAAACGCACCAAGAATATAATGTGTGAAATCACCCTTAAGTACTGCAACAGAAAAAACTACAACAAAAACGCAACAGAACCACACCATGTAAAAGCACCCCAAATTCAGCTAGCACTTTACCAGGTTTATTTCATTCCAGAAAATATCTAGATGCTATAAAAACATTCCTGAGCTTTATTATTAAGACATCTGAAGAATCTAGTTTCACTGCAAGCAGCTTTAGATTTTAGGTTATTTTTTGCCAATAGTCAAATTCTTGAGGAATGGCCTTAAAAGCAGTCCAATATAAGTATAGGGAAAAAGGACAGTTAATATTAATACTTATGTAGCCGTGTAAAATATCTGGATCCAGCCTGAAGGCAACTTTGGGATCAGGAATGAAATCTTCCTTTAGAGCAGATTAGTTTTTGCCTTATGGATTCCATGATTGCATCAGTAGGGGAAAAAAGTTTAAAAAGCTTCTTATTTCCCTTCCTTCATCCAAAATTTTACCCACTTTTGGTTGAACTTGATGGATATATGTCTTTACTCAACCGTAGTATGTAACTATGTTAATTACAGGAAAAAGGTGATTAGCCATAACTATATTTGTATTCAGGGATCTCATGAAGAAGGGATTGATTTAAAAAAAACATTGGCTAATACTCTTGCCAGTATATTTTATAAAACATAATTATCTCAACTAAAAGAAAATATATCCAGAAGATAGTTTCTAATGTAGTAAAATAACAACATTGTTTTCTAATTGTATTTCTCGTCCTCCAGTCGTCAACCAAGTTAAAGGGGTTGTATCATTTCATTAAATGACCTTCAGAATAAGGGGACAGTGAAAACAAGTAACAAGTAAGCAAAGCTGTCTTTTTTTCACAGTATTCCTTATCTTCGTTTTCTATAAACAAACGTCTGCAGTGTCAGTTGGAACCCACCTCCTTGCATTTCATTAGCTGAGGGCTCTAATAATTTACATTTTGTTCTGCCCCTGGACGGCCGTATTCACGGAGCTTGCATTCCTGCCTCTCACTCAGAATTAGGGGCCAACAACAATTTCACTCTATAGAGCTAGCTGCCTCCTCATTGACACTGCAGCTCTCTCTATAATCAGAAAACAGCAGAATTGTGCCACGGTGCCTTAATGCTCCTGCGTGTAATGGACCGACAAAAATTTCACTCTATACAGCTAACTGCTCCTCATTGACACTGCAGCTACTGCTACAATCAGAAAACAGCAGAATTGTGTGTTGGTGACTTATGTAAACATGAAGGGAGATGGATCTGTGCTCTGGATGGATTCAACTGTAGCAAACCTCCAGCTGTGAGAGATCAGTGCTGAGTTCATAGAAGACTGTTTAGACTGAATGCAGGCCAGTTGTATGTAAACAGCTCTTACAAAATAAGACTGCATAGGGAGAGGACAGTGATATGTGGAGGGAGTCGGACACACTGGAGCCAGCATGAACAGTGAAGGGGGGATGATGTCATCCCCCCTTCAGTTAAGAAACACCCAGCTGGTAGGGAAGTAACGCCCCTGGATTTCAGGAAGTGAGAGCATCAAGCTTCAAGAGAACAGCCCAACTGAAGAAGCGATACATCCCCTTTAAGTTCGCTCAGAAAGCTTAATAAAAACTGTTTAGTGTGTGGATGAACAATTGAATTTTTCCTACTTCAACCTAACACTTTATTCTGCAGTACATTAAAATCCCAGCTTATTATAAGTGGACAACAGAGTTTGCAGTGAATTCAAGAATTTAAAATCCAAAGTTTTAAAAAAATAAAAGGTGGTTGGTATAGAAACTACCATCACTACAAAAGAAAACTTTAGTTTTATTTACTTTATTTCTTTTTTCTCTTTTCCATCTCCAGTGATCTAACATCAAGCCACCTTACCATCTGATGTCCTCAAATTACCCCATAAGAACATCCTGCCTCTCAACTCTGCACTGTCTCAACCCTCACCACTCCACAAAATCATGCAATAAGAGCAATTCATTTACAAAAATAACATAAACCAAGTATAAGCATCCACAGTACAACAAGCCAACTTAAAGGATGCCTTTGAATTCTAGCCAAGCAGCCGCTCTAATGGAATGACAAAAACGATAAAGATTTACCTTCATACACTAGCCTTAACTGTGCAGGAAGAAAAGAAAACTGTAAGTTAGCCTTATTTAAACTTTTTCAATTTCCACAAATCTTTTTTGTGTCTCAGAATGAGAAATTTTGAAAAAAAAACTCAGATTTTAGAATCATTGTATAGCAAATCCAAAAAGTTATACACCAGTCTAAAGATTCTGGTATGGCTTAATGCAAAATATATGTCTTCCTCTAGGTTTCAAATAAACAAAATATTGTCATCAGCAAAACAGCCACATGCAAAAGTTTCCATCGCACTGGAATACCTTGATTAACTTCTTTATTTTCAAGAAATCTAGCCAATGGCTCAAAAGCACATTGAAGGAAATGGGCAAAACTGGGTATCTCTAACATGTACTTTTCTTGGGTGTAAAAGGCGAGAGAAACATGAAATTTAAACTCAAATCTGGAGGTTGGTGTAAATCTTGATCACATATTCCTACTTTTCTATTAGCGTGCAACTCCTTCCCAGCCCCCTCCATCTGACATTATTGAATTTTTTTTTGTTTCAATTGTGACTAACACAGGTGTCTTAAAGGGGTGTTCTAGAAGCCATTCATGCTCGTTGGTCCATTGGGATATGAGTAAAAATAAAAAATAAAATAAACTTCATACTTACTTTCTGGATGGTCTCCCTCACTCCCGGCTGCAGGTCCCTGCCTCCCAGCTGAAGTATGAAATGTTTATCGTTCACATGACAGCTCCAGCCAATTACAGGCTAGAGAGGTCACATGCAGGTAATGTTGTAACCTGTGATTGGCTGGAGTTGTCACATGAACGTTCCGTGCTTCGGCTGGGATAACCGCCCCAGCAGCCGGGATAGAAGGAGACTGTCCCGGACTGTCAGTATGAGGTTTATTTTATATTTTTACTCCTACCATAATGGACCAATGAGAATGAATAGGTCCCAGAATACCCCTTTAAGTCCACCCAATGAGCCAGAAGTCCTATCTAAGGCCTTCAAGACCTTTCCCATATTGGTAATGGCAAAGCTTCCTTTTGTATTGCTCACTTGTGGTGAATTTATCATTTCCAGATACATTTCTGACAATCTATTTGCCATTATTTTAGGTAAAAAAAACCAAACATTTAAATCTTGGTTAATTAGGGAGAATAGCCTCCTGCATTTTTTGCAGAATTAAGTATTATTGTCAACATTAAGGTTGTTTTTCTAAGATTTACTAAAAACTTCCATAGAAAATGAGTGCTCTTTTATTTTGGTAGCTGTTTAGCCAAAGTTAGGAGACATTAGGTTTCCTAACCAATCAGAACCCCCACTTCATCCACAGGTCCCTTTCTTTCGGGTTTTCTAAAACTTAACAATTGTGGTAGCAGCAGTTTGGTTCAACATAGTCTGTTGGAAAAGTCCAGCCACCCTCTTATACCCAGTAGTAGACTGTTTAATGTCTTTTTTCCCTATAAAATCCCATTTCTCAGCCTAGACTCCCATTTTCAGTCCTGGGAAGAGTTCAGGCCAAAGGCAGAAGACCATGTTTGCAGGCTGCTATTGCATTGTAGAAATATGACAGAATCCCAATGGAGTGGGAGTGCAGTTCACCTCTAGAACAAGCCAGAGGGAGAAACAAATGACAGGATTCAAATACCACATGCAGCAGGTAGAGCTGCAAAAATATATACTGTATATACCCAGCCTTTGTTAAGAGCAGTAGCTGTATATGACTGATGCAGTGAGGAGTGGAAGACAAAAAAATCACTCAGCAAGTGGAAACCAGAGAAAGCTGGGGCAAAATTCCAACCAGGTTTCAACCACCCAATACATGAATGCAGTGCCAAGAGATCATAGGGTGGAGAGAAAGAACTAAGGTGCATATAGTGTGCCTTACACTCCACAATTTACACCCTGCTTGAAAAAAACCTATATATTTTGGAACTCAGCACTATTGCTCTAAATAAGAAACAATATTCAGTAGTGACCTTTGTTAGAAACTTATAGAAAACGTTTAAAGCATTAACACTTTAACTTTTTAAATTTAAATTTTGTCTTTAGATCTTTACTTGAACTTGCTATATTTGTTCATTAACAGCATTATTAGGTCTTGACATGGAAAAGGTTAGTTCCTTAAAGGGCTTTTCCAAAGCTTTTAAAAATATAATTCCCATCTACAACCATTGTAAAATAGAAAAAGAACCCATACTTTTTTCTCCCATCATAACCGTCCCAGCACTAGGAGAGCGCCAGTGTCTCCGCGCCCGGTCCCTCAGTAATCACATTCAGGGACAACATGATGCTGTAACTAATTTCTAGCTTCAGCAGTGACATGCCAATACTTTCAGGGATCAATTATTGGCTGTAGGTAGCATCATGTGATACATGAAGGATCATCTGCATATTTAGCATCAATAAATATATAATATAATTAATACCTATATGGATTACATCCATAATTTAGAGAAATGTATTATAACTAATTGGATATGATTTTTTTTGTTTACCATACTTTTGTATTGTTACTTTTTTTACCTGTTAACTTAAGTTTTAGTGATGAAGCAAGATCCACTTTTCAGTTCTATAGGGTAACATGGTAAGTATTAGAGTGTTTTTCCAAGACTTTAAAAATAAACCTCCCTTCCACCTTCCACTGTGCTGAAGCAGAAAATTAGCCCATATTTACCTTTCCCATCACCACTGTTGCAGTGCTGTCAGACCTCCATTGTTTTCCCTGATCTCTCACTGATGACATCAAGTTCATGTATCACATGATGCTACCTACAGCCAATAATTGATCCCTGAAAGTATTGGCATGTCACTGCTGAAGCTGGAAATTAGTTACAGCATCATGTTGTCCCTGAATGTGATTACTGAGGGACCGGGCGCGGAGACACTGGCGCTCTCCTAGTGCTGGGACGGTTATGATGGGAGAAAAAAGTATGGGTTCTTTTTCTATTTTACAATGGTTGTAGATGGGAATTATATTTTTAAAAGCTTTGGAAAAGCCCTTTAAGGAACTAACCTTTTCCATATCAAGACCTAATAATGCTGTTAATGAACAAATATAGCAAGTTCAAGCAAAGATCTAAAGCCAAAATTTAAATTTAAAAAGTTAAAGTGTTTATGCTTTAAACTTTTTCTATAAGTTTCTAACAAAGGTCACTACTGAATATTGATTCTTATTTAGAGCAATAGTGCTGAGTTCCATAATATATAGGTTTTTTTCAAGCAGGGTGTAAATTTATGACTTCATATTTCATCATTTACAATTTTTATATCCTCAGTTTAGTTTAGACAAATAATCCATTCAGTACCCACTAAGTGCTGGCCTATCAATTATAATTAGCTCTCAAGAGCAAGGTAACATGCATCCATTGTACAATAAATTGTACCAATAAAAAATCTTGTATCAGCGTTGTGTACAGATTGTCTAGACTGGAGAGCAAGTCAATTAAATTAATCTGCTAATGCTTCTCTACTTTCATTCAATAACAGACTGTTAGTTTCCTTGGCAGTATGCATGTTCCCAAGGAAAGAATTTCAATTACATCTGGCAATTTCCATCCAAATATTTCAAGTGAAGAAAAATATAAGTTTACAAGTGCTGGACATTCTGTTTAACCTTTTTGTATTTCAAAATGAATGAAATGAAAAAAAGTTCAACCCACTGCACAATGTTGACATGAAATGAAATATGAAGAAAAAGGCTTGAATAAATGAAAAAGAAAGTATGTCCAAGACAAATACATTTTTCTCTAAACAATAAAACCTCAAGAATTTCTAATATCTTAAATATTAAAACCTTGACTATGTCATGAAATGTGACTCATTTTAGAAATCACCATATGACAGAGTGCTAAATGGACCATTAGATGTCCAATTTTAGGCAGGATTACATGAACCTTTTGACCTGACCCATTTCAATTATATTCAAATGTTTGACAAATCAAATAGTCACTAAGCAGCATTTTGCAATGAAAACAAAAGAGATATCTGATTCCCATTGATAATTCTCTCTTTATCACTAAATATAGATAAGATATGTTGATAATCTAAAGCTGGTTATTAGATAAGTGTTTCCAATAGTGTACATGTAGAAATGTAGCCTAGAAACATAAGGCACCTCTGGGCATCATTGCTGCCAGTCTCTTAAAGTGTTAGGCTATCTTTAAGATGTTTTATGCAAATAAAATGACTGTGCATCAAGAGTTAAGTCTGGATCAGGTATGCAGGAAAAAAAAACACTGCGCAGTGCAATCTATAGACCCCATTTTCCCATAGACATTTGTCACTAGTATTAAATAAGAGCTACAATCTTGGCACTAACTGTTTTTTTACCAAGTATATTTTCTTGGACAGAGAAAAAGAAAAAAATCCAAAGTAACCAGAATAAGTAATTGCTGACAATTATAGTTGATATGAGAAACGAACCAAACCATGATGGAAATTTACTCGAGTTTAAACAGAAAATTGTTAAGCAAGGAAATGTATTTGCTAGGGAGGAGAAGATAATAGGGTCAAGGAACATGCAGATCTATATAGTTATACAAATAGCAAGGCAAGTCACACTATATTGGGAGCCAGAAACACTAGAAAACAGTCTTGAGCTGTGCTTGACAAGTGCAATTTGATGCATTTAATGCATAAACCACAGTAACAGTTCAGCACAAATGGCTTATGAGCACAAGTAATGGCTGAGTAAGATGCCAAGTGATGCACATACAGCAATGCCAGTCAACCAATACAATGAGCCATCCTTCTTGACCTGATTTTGGATGCATGTTTGGATCCGTGTTTTGGTCCCTAAACGGATCCAAACATGCAGCTAACAATACGCAGTTTGATTTACATTGCTTACAATGTAAAACATGCATCGCGTTCAGACGAGTGATCGCTGATGCGTGTTTTACATGTTTCTTTCTGATGAGTCTTTCGGATTGGTTCGTAGAATTGACTTGTCAATTCTTGATCCGTTTGACGCAGCAGACGCCCTATTTAAAACTATAGAGTACGTTTCTGCATCAGCAAAAAATGCATTTTTCAGATCAAAAATGTATCCAAAAATGTACTGAACACGCCGTGTGAACATGCCCTTACTTGTTGAACCATCAAAGGGGGATTCACCCGGGCTTCCCCTTTTTATTCCCAAAAAAAACCATGATTGCAGCATACAAAGGGTAAAATGGTCTGGGAAAAAGAAGATTTTGGCCTAGGGTTTTTGTCTTTCAAATTTAAATGTATGAGTCTAGTGTGCACAGACCTAATTTCTACAACTTTTATATGAATAAAATCCCCCTTTTGTTAAGGGTTAAACTTGGAAAATAATACATATAAATGATAAAAATAGTTTCCCATTGTGAAAGAATACTGTAACATGTAACTGTAAAATTGTCTTCTAAAGGTAAAAACCTTGTTTATTATTTTAGAATTTAAAGTTTTAAATTTATGTTTTATTTCACACACCCTATTTCTTATTTGTTTACCTGCAGATAACTGTTTGCATTACTTCTGACTTTAAAACCACTGTCAAGATGTTCAGTTTTTTTGTTGATTAAATTTTTGAATGCTAGAAACAAAAATCAGAAATATGTTTGTGCTGGCTTTCTAACAAAACCTGAGATAAATAGCAAAATAATTATTTTTGTAAAACTCTGAATACAAATGTTGTAGTCAGTTCTTGGAAGATCTGGGATGAAACTGTCATGCCTCCCATCTGTCATATTTCTTGTAGAAACCACTGCTCAGGCTTTTAAATTATCTGAAAGAAAAATCTCCCTTTATTTATCCCTGACTTTTTTTTATACTGTATTTTCTTTATGGAAAAGAAAAATGGAAATAAGCTCACCACCCTCGATGTTTCTTTGGGCGATGGAGACACGGCAAACTACATAGAGATGTAACCCTCTACGTGCATGATGATATATTATGGAATTTTAATGGATAAAAATAAAGCAAGAATGGAATTTTAAACAATATACACTATCTCGCTGCGCTCTTTTTTATTTGGAAGCTGTTTAACCTATAGTGTGTTTTGTATTGCTTTTTTTCCCCCATAAAAAGCCCGAAAACAAAAGATGTGTCCAGATTTCCAAAAATGGAAATTTTCTGAAAAAAGCGTAAAAGACAAAACCCAACCCAAAATTTAGTCTCTCCTTTTATTATATCCTTTGTTTCTTATCTTAGGACAGATACATGTTTATCCTAAGCATGTTTATAGCAATGTCTGGGTCAACTAATGACTCTGGGAATCCATAAAAGTTGAGCAGGAAGTGATTCAGCTATAAAGAAATGGACTTGAGAAGCTATAGTGCAGAGTTATAATGGGGTTGTGCAATTAAAACAAAAATTATAATAAAAATTGTCTACAAGTGCTTAAAAGAACAAAAAATAGACTCATCTTTGTACTTCCTGTTGTTCCATCAGCTCGGTTTACTTCCTGTTTCTCTGGTTGGCCCCGTAACCAGATTCAGCGGCCATGTGCCATTCCTTTGAAATTACTGCTCTGGAAATGAGCTGCACATGAGTGGTAATGTAAGTAGAGTGGCATGTGACCAATGAGCTAAATATTGGCTGTAGAAGTGTGCGAACTAGAAGAACAGGGCATAAACAGAGACTAGAGACGACGCTGGCAATTTTAGCACTGGAATGGCAGGGAGTATAAATAGGAGTATATTTCTGACAACTCCTTTAAGGGGTAGATACTAATGCACAAAGGTGAGGAAAGAGTGATGAAGCCTAATAGAGCTGTTGTACAACTGCGCAATATAGAAAGCTTGAGATTTCAGAGTTGACCCATTAAATTCTGTGTGACTGTTGAGCATATAAGATAAACCTTAAGTTAGCCTTTCTTCATACCTGTGATATTATATACAAAGCTTGCACTGTGTAGGCACCGGTTTTGAAAAATTCTACTTTTTTTGAGCAATTTGATTAAGAAAGGCACACACCTGTATAAGACCTGAAAGCTCACAGTGCATGTCAGAGCACATGAGAATCACGGAGGTCTAAAGAACTGCCATTGATCTCAGAGACAGAAATTCGTGGCAAGGACAGATTCTGGTGGAGAGGTTACAACTAATTTCTGCAGCAATCTAAGGCTCCTAAGAGCCAAGTGGCCTCCTTAATCCTTAGATTGGAAGAAAGTTTGGGACGAACCACAACTTCTTCACCTGACCCAGCATCCAAGCCAAACTAAGCAATTGTGGAGAAGAGCCTTGGTGGAGGTAAAGAGAACCCAAGATCATTGTGGCTGAGCGCCAGAGGGAGGTGGAGAAAAGTTCACAAAGTCATACTATCATCGCAGCCTTTCACCCGTCGGGGCTTCTATGCAGAGTGTGCCGATGAAGCCTCTCCCTCAGTGCGACATATTGAAAGCCCGCATACAGGTGTGCAACAAAAAACACAGTGAAAGATCCAGACTATTGAGAAATAATATTCTTGGTGTGATGGAGATGGAGATTGAACTTTTTGGTGTAATCTAAACGGTATGTGTGGAGAAAACCAAGCATACTTATCACCTGTCAATACAATTCCAACAGTGAAACATGGTGGTGGCAGCATCATGCATATTTGGAGTGTTTTTGCAGCTGCAGACACAGGGACGGATGCTCACAACTGTAGGAAAGATGAATGGGACCAAGTACAGAGATATCTGCGATGAAAACCTGTTCACAGTCGCTCTGGATCAGACTGGTGCCAAAGGTTTCTTCTTCCACAATACAATGATCTAAGCACACAGCTAAAATACAAAGCAGTGCTTCAGAACAACCAGTGACCATCTTGACTGACCAGCAGAAGCCTGAGCTACAACCAATGAGGCATCTCTGGAGAGACTTGAAAATGGCTGTCCACCAACGTTCACATTTCCAACATAAGGGAATTGTGAGGGATCTGCAAGGAGGAATGGCAGAGGATCCCCAAATCAAGGTGTGAAAACGTTGTTGCATCAGTCTCAAGAAGACTAATGGGTGTACTAGCTAAAAAGGGTGCTTCTGCTCATTACTGAGTATGCAAGGGTCACAACATTACTTTTAGTCCTTCTATAATAGAAACACTAATTGAGGTTTAAAGGGCTTCACTCTGTTTTATAGAGTCACAGGCAGCTTCAGACTCATACTGGTTAGGTTGTATGTGGTTCTATTGCAGTGATTGGCATATCAGCTTGTAAATGGGTTTGTAAATTATAGTGCACAAGACTACAGAGCCTTAAAGGGTTAGATCTTTTCAATAAGTAATATAAACACATTACTTACTGAGAAGATAAGGAATAGAGCAGGAAGTGTGTCATCATTCCAAACACTGCTTCTGCCTCTAAAAAGAGAGACAGGTGGCTGGTAACTAGATAAACTATTCTGCAAACAAAGATGATAAGATCTGCTGCTATCTCTGAAGAGAAGCAATTTATTTGGTAGTAGTTTTTACTTACCTTTGCCTACATGTTTACAAATGTCAAATGAAATATCCTTTTAAGTCTTCATAGGTGGGTAAGGACTTTGTAAGGACTGATGGTTTGGTGACATTGTCTGAGATTGGTGGTCTCTAAGTAATAATCCTATAATAATCCTAAGAGGGCCTAGGTAAGGGTGTAAGAAAGATTTATTTGGTCAATCATGCTCAGTGAGCAGAC
Source organism: Phyllomedusa bahiana (assembly GCA_025379985.1). Lineage (NCBI taxonomy): Eukaryota > Metazoa > Chordata > Amphibia > Anura > Hylidae > Phyllomedusa > Phyllomedusa bahiana. The sequence goes on from JAODAL010011556.1 coordinate 51,347, forward strand.
CTTTTGGACGTGAATGGAGAGGAGAGTGACTCATATGTGTTAAAAATTAACATATGTTGTGAAAGATAAGCTGGAGAGACAGTAACATAATATGTTAACAGAAAAAGGCTATACTCATACTTCCTTCAGAAGTTATTTTTGGAGGCTCTGTGAGCAGTTTCTTAAGGTGTGGTAGATAGAATAGCACAACATGCACTGCTATTCTTGTCAAAACTACAGCCATTATGTTGGAACTCCCAATGAATGCTATTATTAGTTAATATGGTGTCATTGTTTTTGGTGCTGACACTGTGTCATCAATTATGAACAAAATTATCAATAGAAAGTGGTACCCAACCCTACAACTGACAGTATTTGAATTACAAATAGTATATATGACCCTCTGCCCCTTAGCATCTCTCAAAATTTATATAGACCACATACCAGACCTCCTAAACAATTATTTACAATCCAGATAACCCCACCCATATCCAGATTCCAGACCAAACCCCCTTTGTATATACAGACCTCTCTATGTATACAGACCCTCCAAAACTTAGGGCATGTCCCCCTGCAAGGTTTTCGCCGGTTTTTCAGCCGGTTTGCGTTTTCAGACGCCTGAAAACGGCCGAAAATGGCACAATTGTTGCTCTTATGGAAAACCGTGCAGCAGTCCCCACTGCCGGGTTTTCCAGCCGGCGTTTGTACGCGGCGGACCGGCGGACCAAAACATTGAAATGCACAATCTTCCGTCGGTTTCGGGAACATGTGATCTCAATGGGAGGGAGAGGTGCTGTTCTCCGCTCATCGCGGAGAAAAGCCGTCCCCCACGCGGCCGTGGGGACGGCCGCAAAACGTCCACTGCCGTGTAAACGGCCCCTTACAGACGTGAAATCAGAAACTTACAAGGTTTCCATGACCCACCAATTATTTCACCTGTTTCTATTTTTCAGGTGTTCTATGCTTTCAGGTAGCTTATTGGTTTAGGATTCTTCTTGTATAATGGTTGTCCATAAAGTAGATTGTGTCCTTACAGTCATTTAAGTTGGTCTCCACCACACTATGTCTTGCCATATGTGTTTCATTTGTGGGACAAAATAACACCCTGTTCTACACTATTCTTTCCTGGAAATAAAGCATATGTCTGCAAAAACAGATCAAACAGTCACAAGTTGACTATGTTTGCTCAGTTTTAACCTATAACTACCTGACAGCTATGATACAGTAAACATCTTATTACCATCGAGCAAGTATTCATATGTATACAGCCAATGCAGGGCTAGTACCCAAGGTAAACTTATCCTAATACAGTAAATATCCTTGATACATAAGGAATTAGCTTTTAGAATGAATATGCAAAGATTGAAGGTCTAAGACCTAGTTCACAACTGTGTTGGAGTCTCAATTCAGAGCCTCCATGGTAGAGGTGGACCTAGATCCTTTTTATGATAGACACCAACAGCACCAAACAGATCCAGATGGAGGGACTACAGTGATGTCCGTTGGGTTTTCGACATGTGTCCGTTGTTTTAATGGAATTACAAGTGCAGCCTGCTGTGCTATTTTTTCATTACTTTTCCCATTTTGACAGATTCTTTAACAGAGGTCCTAATGGAACCTCCAATATAAATGTGTACCAGACGTAAAACAGATAATACAGCTGGGTCTGAAGTAGTATGTAGTATTAATACGATGACTGTTCAGATGTTTCATTGAGAGGGTTCTCAAGAGGTATCAAAAGGATGGGAGAACCATTTTTATTTCTTATGTTTGCTTTGCATTTTAAGTCTCCTAATGTTGGTAAGAACATTATTTAATACAAAATTAAACTTAAAATACAAGCAAAGTATTTGTTTTTCTTGTTTAATTTGTTTCTACTGCTTTCACTATCCATGTAAATGAGCTAGTCAAGCTTAAAGTAGGTGCAATTTTTGATTCCCATGTTCTCAGTTATAGCTTTGTGAACCATTTCATCTAATTAGCTGCTTTATACCACACAGAACAGTTCACAGATTTTGCTGTGGTGCAAATGGCTTCAAATCTACAGCATATGTTGTTGCAATTTAAAGACTGTATAAAAAATACACAAAGAAATATACAACATATGCATCCCACCAACTGAAGTATGACTTTTTCAGAACTAGTTCATGTACACTGCTCCTTACACTTAAAATTAAATATTTTTGAATACAATACTTTTGAAACAGAATCCGTTTAAATAAAACATATGTACATAACATGGCTGGGGGAAACGGTCATTGTTATTGCAAAAAGCCTTCTAATCAGTCACAAGAATTAACTTTAATAATTAATTAAACCATCTGCTAGCATATTGGCATTATCTTAAAAGTAGCATGAGAAAATGTTTTGTCCACAGTATTTGTACAAATAAAATAGCATTTATTTCTTTTTTCTATGTCTTTCTATGTACAAGGATTCATTGCTTCTCATTTTCAAATTGAATTACCAAACTTTAATTAAATGCAATTGTACTCTATATAGGGGTGTGTTTTGTGACAATACTTATAGTTACATACATCTTACCTGCAATTACATTATTCGCATTTAAAAAAAATATATTGGTTTTCTGCCTCAAGCGCTAGACAAGGAGAAGAGAGTAAAAGCATGATATTTGTATGTAGTCTTCTTTCCTTGTTGTATTGAGGATACATTTTAAAAATTATTTGGATCATGCTTGATAAAAGATTACATAAGTCCATTTTTTTGAATCCTTTATGTTCATATTGTACATTCTGTTTACCAAATTTTTTCGGACTATAATCCGCATTCCCCCCTCCCCAAATGGAAAAATGGGGATGTATCTTATAGCCTGAATGCACTATCTCAGGCCGGCAGAAGGGTGGAGAGGAGCGATGCTGAAGGAAGCCGACAGCAGGGTCTTAGGGGTTAAACCTCACTGTTGGCTTCCTGCAGCATTGCCTCACTCTAGTCTCCTGCCAACCCGAGAGTGTATTCTACAGCCGGCAGCAGCCGCTAACAGCAGGGGTGGAGACGGCTCCATCCCTGCTGTTAACACTTTAGACGCCACAAACTGCTGAATATAGCACAAGGAATTGTTCCTCCTGGTGGTCATGTACCCTAGGAGGACTAGTATTGAAATTAAAAAAAAGGAAAAGGTTTTTTTTTAAATAAAAGTTTAAATCACACCCCCTCACGTTTTATAAATGAAAAAAAAAAAACGATACACATAATTGGTATCGCCACGTCCATAAAAATCCAATCTATTAAAATATAACATCATTTATCCCGTACGCTGTACACCATAGAAAAAAAATTCCAAATGCCAAAATTATCATATCATATTTCCAAAAACTTAGAATAAAAAGTGATCAAAAGCTCGAATCTATCCCAAAGTGTTAGCAATAAAAACTACACTTCAGCCAGTACTTTCTCCTCTAAAACCTAGGTGTGTGTGTTATGGTCCAGTGCGTCTTATAGGCCGAAAAAAACTTTAATTACTTTGCCATAATGATAATATGAGGCTTTACAGAAATATTGCAATAATATACATTATTAATCTTTTTTTCCCCTCAGACTGTAAAAGGGTTTTCTGGTTGCAAAAAGTTCATATAACCTTATTAACTTTTGGAGCTTCAGATTATAGCCAGAGTGAGCAAAGCCTATTATGTCTATATATTACACAAACAACCTACTGATTTCAATTGGATCTATATCATTTCATTTCAGGTAGAGTGCTAGATAATTTGAACAACTGATGCCATATTTCCTCATGAATTAAAACTGACCCCGGTGGTTGGACACCTTGTGATTAGCTTATCCTTCTAACAAAAGCCAACAATCTTTTTAAATCCAAAAAATATTTCTAGTAAAGGATTTTGGTATCTTTTTCCCACATAAGCAATTAACTTTTCTCCATCACTCCATTGTCCAGTTATAATGCACATGTGTCTATTGTAGGCACTTTTGGAGGGTTACTCAACCCTAAAGGCAACAAATTATGTCCTGTGTATTTTGACAACAGTAGTTCTTCTTTGGGACTGAACTAAATGTGTTGTTCTTCGCTTTCAATGTATAAAGTCTTGGGCATCAAAGTTCCATCAATTCACCACATTTCCTTTCTTGGACTACTTTGGTTTTTGGTAGTTACTAACCACTGTTGCCTTATATATTCCACCCCTTGATAGGTGCCATTGTCACAAGATGTTCAATGTTCTCACTTCACCACTTTTAATAATATTGCATAGTTTATACTTGTTCGGTGCTGTACATACCGTATAATGAATTAAAATGGTTCTTGCGCTAATGTGCCTTGCAGTTAAATTTGCAATGAAAGGGAACCTGTCACATAGATTATGCCCCACTTGCTGACTTCAGCACAAGCTAGTGACAGCCATGCTGTTTCCAGGGATGTGTCCCTTATTCTATAAGATGCTGTAATTTTAGAGCATTTAATGCTTAAATCTGGTAGTTTTCACACAGAAAAGAGTCCAGCTTTTCATGAAAAGAGTCCGTTTAATTCACCCGCCCACCTCACAACTGATTAACATTACTTTGTATAGGTAGAAACATGCGACACCTGCTCATGAATAAGCTGGACTTTTTTTGGGTTGCAAACTGCCAAATTTGGTACAAAGCTTGACATAAAAACCCCTTACAGAATAAGGGACACAGAGCGGGAAACAGATTTCTACACTAGCTTGTGCTGTCCTAGAAAAGGGGGGATAATCTATGTAAAGGTTTCCCTTTAAAATTTCTTACCTCAAACCTCACAGAAACATACATAAGCATTGATTTAATAGGAAGCTAGGTGATCTAGTACTCAAGTACTCAGTACACCCAGACACTGCAGAGGTTTTCCTGGTTGAATTTTAATTCAGAACTTTAGTGCCACAATTGTTAAATAATTAAAAGAGATGAATCAGTGTAATGTATCTCTAGGTTCATTCTTCACTGCAGCCAATCACAGAAAAATACAAAGGGCCTGTCTAGAGGAAGCTTTTTTGTTGCATAGAAACCAATCAGATTCCCTTTTTTCATTATCTCGAGAATACTGAAATGAAGGGGAGCTCTGTTTGGTTGCTAGGGCAAAAAAAAAAAAGTTTAGCCTAGACGTTTTCTACATGTTCCTTTAAAATTTTCCTCCTATGCCCCTTGTTTTCATTGGGTAGCTAAAAACTTTGGGGGCCCTATATTGGTAATACCATTTTGATCTGGCATTGTGATGTCAATTTGGCAATCAGTCTTTTATTTTAGTGATCTTATAGCCCGGCCAAACTGGAAATTCACTGCTTTGTAAACAGCAGTAATTGCAAAATCTGGTAAGGTCAATACACTTAAACATTGAGGAAATGCAAATCTGTACTAATGGTTTCACTGAGGGCTTATTAAAGCCAATCCAGTTCACAACACGTCCACTATCTTAAGCTGTCATCATAGCCACCAGGCTACTTTCCATGTTTTCCTTGAACCCCCTAAGCCGAACACCTGAAAAGTACTTAAAGGGGTTGCCTCACTACAAGGATTGCTTTTTATGTTAAAGATCTTGCAAAAACAAGTCACTTTGCAATATCTGTCCATTAATAGTGTCCTACCTATTTTGAGATATCCCCTCTTGTATGGGCTGCATCTGCTCCTCAGGTCGCTATAGCTACAGACCTGTTTAATCTCTCATGATAGACTGCCAGCACTGGTTGCCATAGCTACAAACCTGGCTTCTACTGCAGTCTAGTAGAAGCCAGTAAACATGCCCCTGAATTAAAAAATGAAACTGAGAAAACAGGACTGAGATAAGATGAATCAATGTAGTGAGACAACCCCTTTAGTGACCAGCACATTTTTTAGTTTTTGCCTCCTTGAGTTTCAACAGTCATATCTTTTTATTTTTTCAATGATGCAGTTTTATGCGGGATGAGTTGTACTTTTTGGGTGAATGGTTTAAGTTTACTTATAAATTATTGCAGATTTTTTTTTACATTTTTTTTTATTTCTTTTTACACCATTCACATTTCACACTTAATAACTTGTTAGATTAACTCTACAGGTTATTACGGTCGCGTGGATACCTAATATGTGTAGTTTTTTTTGTGTGGAATGTATGCACAATTATCTTTTATTAAATATTTATTTTTATTTTATTATTTATTTTATGCTATACTTCTTTTTTTTTTACTTATTTAAAAAATTCCATAAAGGGCTAACTGTTTTACATTTTTTTTACACTTAATGTATTAGAATGTTAATATATGCTAATAAATTATAATCTGTGTCAGTTTGACACAGGCAGCGATCAGGGCAGCACAAAGTGTGCCCTGACTGCTGTCTTGTTACACAGACAGCACTAGGGCTACTGTAAGTCCCCAAGGCTGACTGTGTAGCCATTCCCTGGGCTCTGTCGGGTCACCGGGAGTCCCGATCACCCAACAGCGCAGGGGAAAGCCCTTACTTTTTTTAAAAAAATTCCATAAAGGGATAACTGTGTTACCTTTTATTTTTGTTTACACGTAATAATGTATTCACATATTCTTATATGTTACTACATTATAATCTGTGTCAGTTTGACACTGGCAGCGATCAGGGCAGCACACAGTGTGCTCTGATCGCTGACTTGTTACACAGACAGCCCTGTGGCTACTCTAGTTCCCCAATGCTGACTGTGCAGCCATTTTCCGGGCTCTGTCGGGTCATTTGGAGTCCCGATCACCCAACAGAGCAGGGGAAAGCCCTTTGATTACACTGCGGTCACGAACCACAGCAATAAAAGAGTTAAGCGTCAGAGAGCGCAGGTTTCCTCCGCTTCCCAGCACTTGCCTAAGCTGTGCTGGGAACAGGGCTGTGAAGTACGGCCCTGTTCTCGGTGCTGCTGCGGCACCGGGAACGGCAAACCCTGATGTCTGCAGCGACTTCAAAAGACGTTGCTGTAGACAACTTGGCTGAAATGCCCGCCGACAAAAAGATGGCAGCGGTCGTTAAGTGGTTCAGGAAGCTGACCAAGCAGAAAGCATAAGAGCAGAAAGGAGAACTGGTTCTGAAATCAAAAGGAGATAGCATGTTTGGTAATTCAGTCCCGCAGGCCCTTTCAACCTTGCTGGTCCCATTTTACATGCTTCGGGCCCTAAAACCAACACCTATAGGGCTTAAAAGGGAGATTTACCCCCCCCCAGACCCTCCCAGGATTTAGAAAATGATTCCTTGCTTGCATAGCCTGGATATTATGGGACTTCTATAGAAGCTATTCAGGAATACGAATAACTGCTGAGAGTTGTTCAAGCTTTGTAGGAAACTGAATTTTTTGTAACAGAATTTCCCCTCTGCTGTTTAAAACCAAAACTTGGAGAAAAATATTTGCCCCTTTTGCTTCAACTTCAACAACGCCCTCCTGCCTGTTTATCTGCTTTTTAAACACCCATGGAACCCTCACGGGGCCTTTAATGACAATTTGGCGGGGAAATGTTACCCTTCATTAACCCCTTCCCGCCGGAGCCATTTTTTTGGCCTCTCAAACAGACCCCCTTTTTTTAAATCTGTCAGGGTTCATTTTATGTGAGAATAACTTTTTGACACTTTACCCTTACCCAATGTGTTTCCAGAGATTTTTTTCCCGTACACTTTGTGAAATTTAAGATAGTAAAAAAATTTTGGGTTTAAAAAAAATGATTGTTTTTTTTTGTGAAAAATTAAAATTTATCGTAAAAAAAATTTAAAAAAAAATTTCCCAAAATTTTCAAACTTCAAAAATTTCGGCATGAAAACCAGATAGTTATTCCACCCCAAATTTAGTTTAAAACTACCCAATCTACCATATGTCTGCTGTAGTTTGGCATCTTTTTTTTAAAATGCCCTTTTTTTTTTTTTTTTAGACATGGGGGGGTTTTTATTAAAATTTAAATATTTTATTTTCACTTTTTCAAGAAAATTTGCAATAAAACATTTTTTTAGGGCCCCATTCCCCAATTTTTAATGGGGATTTTTGATTGACCTGTTTTTTAGATCCCCCCATAAAGGGACCTCATCTAAAAAAACTACCCCCCTTAAAGTATTCGAAACTGCTTTTAGGAAGTTTTTTTTTAACCCTTTTGGGTTTTTTTTCACGGGAAAATTAAAGAAAAAAGGGGAAAGTGAAATTTAAAAAATTTCCCATTTTTTTTGCATTTTTTTCTTTTTTATACATTATTGAAAAGGAATCCGATAATTGTGATAAAGGGGGAAAAATTGGCGAAAAAATATTGACCCCCCAAAGTTTTCTGCCGTTTTCGGGAGATATCCCATATGTGGCCCTAGTGCTTTTTTGGGCCTAAACCCACAATCCCCATAAGGGAGGAGCACCTATGGATTTCCGGGGGGCCTTTCGGGTTTTGCGGACACCTTAACAAAAGGGTTCCCAAAACTTAATAAAAACCCCATAAAAAAAAAACCCCATTTTTGGGAAAAAACTAAACCTCTTACGGAATTATCCGGGAGGGGGTAGTGAGTATATCGACCCCCACAGGGGGGGTTTAAACAAATTTTTTTTATCGTTGGGCCCCGGAAAAAATAAAAAAATTTTTTTTTTTTTCCAATAATCTCTTTTTTAGCAAAAAAATTTTTAAATTTTTTTAACAAGGAATTTTGGAAAAAAACCCCCCCAAAAATTTGTTTTTCCGAAATTTTTTTCCCCAAGTTCGGAAATTTTCCCACATGGGGGTTTGTAAAATGGGTTTTTGGGGCAGGCAGGGGGTACAAGGGAGGGAGCGCTATTTGGTTTTTTGGGCCCCCAAAAGATTTTGGGGGGGCCATGTCGCACCCTCCAAACCCCCCAAAGTACTAGAACGGGAAAAACCCTTTTCCAGAATTTCCCCCCTTTTTTGGTTTCACACCCCTCGGGGATCTCATCTAAGGGTTTTTATTTTGCATTTTGGGCGCCCCGGGGTGTTCCTATTTTTTTTTTTTAGCTTTGGGCCATGGAAATGGGGGGGGGGAAAAGCGGGTTCCCGCCTTTTTTTTTTGGGGTTTCTTTTTTACAGTTTTCCCGCCAAACGGTAAAATAAAGGGTTTAACTTTATTTATGGGGGTGGGTCCCAATTCCCAATGATAAAAAATTTTTTTTAAAATTTTTTTTATTTTTTTTTACTTTTACAAAATGGGAAAGCGGGGGTTTTAAAAAAAAAGTTGCGTTTTTATGTTGTCCTTTTTTCGGGACAGCCTTTAGCTTTCCCTTTTTTTTTGCATACGGAGTGCCTTTTTGGGGGCCCCGGGTTTTTTTCGAGATGAGTTGGAAAAGTTTTATTGGTACCCTTACGGGGGGGATGGTGTTTTGATCACTTTTTATTAAAAGGTTTTTTTGAGGCATTTTGTACACAAAAAACAGCAATCCTGGGTTTTTGGTTTTTTTTTTTTTATTTTTTACAGCGGTCCCCTGGGCGGTTTTAAATACATGCAGTTTTTTCTCAGCAGGTTGATACATTTTCGCGATACCACATTTGTAATTTTTTTTTTAAAAGTTTTTTCGCTTTTAAAACAAATTTAAAAAAAAAAACTTTTTTTTTTGGAAAAAGGGAAAAAACTTTTTTTTCATTTACCGCAATTGAGAGCCATAACTTTTTTTTTTTTTTCGTTTATGGGGCGTATAGGGGCCCTTTTTTTTTTTGGGGTGAGGGGGACGTTTTTTTTTGGTAAAAATTTTTTTGGGGGGGGGGGCAAGACTTTATGATCGCTTTTAAATCTGTTTTTTTTGGGAAAGGGAGGGTTTAAAAAAAACTGAAATCCTGCAGGTTTTTTTTTTTTTATTTTTTAAAAGCGTTCCCTGCAGTATCCGTGATAAGTTTTTTTTTTACTCCGTGGGTTTTAGGGGGATTACGGTGAAACCCCAAATTTTTTGTAGTTTTTTTTATTTGAAAAACACAAATTTTTTTTTGAAAAAAAATTTTTTTTTATTGTTTTAAAAAAAATATTTATCTTTGCCCTTTGTTCTAATAGCCAGACTTTTTAATTTTTCCCCTATAAAAGAGCTGTGTTTAAAGGGTTTTTTTTTTTCCTGATGAACTGATGTTTTAATTGGGATCCCCTGGATGTTGATTTTTTTATTTTTGATGACTTTTTACTCCCTTTTATTTTCTCGGGAAAGAACAAAAAATCCCCCAAATTTTGTATGTTTTTTTTGGGGTTTTTTTTTCGCCGTTCACCGTACGGGGGTTAAAATTAAAAGACAATTTTATAGGGTGGGTTTGCTATGCACCCGGGTTTATAAAAAAATTTGGGTTCTTTATTTTTTTTTTTATCTTTTTTTGGGGGGCGTTTTGGGGGTTTTTAAAAAGGGAAAAAAAGGGGGATGTACGGTTTTTTTTTTTTTATTTTTTTTTGTTTTGTTTTACCTTTTTTTTCACTTTTTTTTTAAATTTTTTACCCTTTTTTCACTTTTCCCCAGAGGGGGAATTGCATGAACCCATCGTTTTAGATCGTTCATTTTCAAAAGGAGATCAGCCCTACACTTTTAGCTGTATGGTGGCCCCCATGGCAACTGTCAGTCACGCTGCCTACAATGCATTGTGGGCGTCGTGACGTCACCAGACAACCCGGATGCTGTCATTCAGCATCCGGGCCTTCTGGTAGGAGAATCAGTAGCGGCGCTCAGCGCCATTACTGCGCCGGGATCGCGGGCAGCAGGAGCTCACTCCTGCTGCCCACAACTGCGATGTCGCGTCCATGATGTCGCGACATCGGGGGGTTAAACCCCCGCGGCCGGAGCTCACTCCCACTGTGGGGGATGCGGCATGCCAGCGGTAATATACCGCTAGTTCCATGCCGCAATCTTGCGCGCTCCGCCTGTGAGCGCGCAAGATCGCCTTGACGTACTCATACGGCAATTTGTGGGAACCCCTACCCGACATTGCCGTATGAGTCCGGCAAATGAGGGTAAGTGGTTAAACAAAAAGTACACATGCTGTGATGAGTGAAAACAATTACTTATCTGTTAACAAAAGCTGATCTTGTTAGAGATAATTAGCCTTCTCTGAGAGTGAGCTCCTTCCTTGGTGACATCACTCCCTGCTCTCTGTCTAATCAGATAGCAGAGACATGGACATAACCAAAGAAATATGTCTGCACTCAGATCGGAGAAAATCTCTCTTATTTTATAACTAAGGTAAAATCAAAAGACCGATGTACTTGGAAAAAGTCTGCAATTACCTTCCCCTCCCTACTGAAAGCTTATCTTTGTAGTGAGAAAACCCCTTTAAATGCAAAACACGAAAGACACTTAAGTATTTCAAACCTTCTTGGTACTTTTTCACAGCATAATTAAAATCACCCAATAGGTGTTCAATTAAAATGAATTTGGACAATCATAGATAAGTATATACACTCGACAAATCATATCACTTAAATATACTATTCAAGAAGGTGCCTTATACACATTTTCTAGATATGCCATCTAAAGGCTTTCCCTTTAATATTTGTCGGATTACATCATTAAGACGCTGAAGGAGGTACCCTATGAACATGTTATATAACCCACCCCTTTAACCAATCTAACCAGTCTGCATTCAATTAAAAAATCAACAAAAACTGCCTTTTTACTGTCACTCCTTACTTTATGTGAAAAACAAAACAATAAAAAAATACACATAAAGATCCAAATTAAAAAAAATTATATGTTATTTAACGATCATGGTAACTGCCTTGAAAAAAATTAAAATCTATGGGAGAATTGCTGTTAGTTCTTCCTGCAAAAATTATATGTATCCCCAAAACTACATCTCATCCCACAAAAACACTGCTAATCGAGGTACATTGATGAAAAACTAAAAAAGTTATGGGTTTCTTAATATGGTGTTGAGAGAAAATGATTTTTTTAAGTATTTTATTTTTATTTTTTGTAAAGGTTATACAAGTTAAAACTTTACAAAATTATTTAAATGTGGTATCAGTAATCACATTCACCAGTAGAATAAATTTAACATGCCAATTATGTCAAACTATGAATGCCATTCAAAGTAAACTAAAAAAACAGAACTCAAAAAATTGCAGTTTTTTCTATTCCCTCAAAAAAATACTTTTTTAAATAGATTTAATGTAACCTAATAGGCAGTCATCAAAATATACCACTTAGCCTGGAAAAAAAAGTCCTAATAAAGCTATGACAGCTAAAAAAAAAAAAGGGTAAAATAGTTGTGTTTCTTGGACTTCAGAAAAGAATAAACAAAAAGTGCTGTTTCCTCAAAGCCTAAAATACCTGCATCCTAAAGGGGTTAATTGTTACTAGAGGGTCTCTCAAACTCATAACTTCAAGAAGCTGTCCACTTCATAGTCAAACCTTATAGCCAGCTCCTGGTGACACAATTAAAATGAAAAAGAAAATTATACTCACCTTCTTCCATTCTTCCGTCTTCTGCTGTCATTTTTGTATTTCCAAATGGGTAAGTCATGTCTGCAGCCGTGGATTGACTGCAGCGGTCCCATGCCTCTAATTACATGTTCACTTCCAAACAGTGATGTAAATTAGTGACATGTGACTTTTGCAGCCAGTCAGAGGATACATCAGTGACGTCCCTGTTAAGAGATACAAGAATGACAACAGAAAACTGGAGTGACGCAGCGCTGGAACCAGGGTCCAAAAGTAGGGGTGTGTAACTTTATTTGGGGACTCAGGAGCTGGCTATAAGATTTTATTTCTAAATGGACAACCCTTTTAATACCCTGTTTGCAAAAATTTGTGTATAATAAAAGGAAAACCGTGTTCAGGAACTATAAAGCACATACCATATACCACTGACAAATTAAAAAAAAATAAATAAAAAAACCTAGAATAAATATGACTACGAATGTACGGTAAGAAAACATAAAATGCCATCTGTCTTCAGATCTGTTCCTCAATTTCAAAGAAAGGTTGTAAAGATGTAACAAGCAATTTAAAGTAACTAAAGATCCTCTGCATGACATAAAATGTGTTGATTTTGTCTAATTAGCTGTACATACTTCTATTGTTTCATTATTGTCTGATTATCTTAACTAATTGAATTTGTGTTTTATAGTGCTCTGATCTAAAATATTAGTGTCTAAAAAAGGAACATATACTATATTGTAAAAATCCATTAAAAAAACTCTAGCTGCAAAGCGTGATTACACTTGTCGGTTGGTTAACTTAATTGGCAGGAGATGAAGGTAAGTGGATCATATAATGATTACAAATGGTAACAATTATTTTAAAATATTATATTAATTGTTGTTACAAAGATTATCTTTCTTCTTCTGAGCAACACATTTCTTAATCAATAATCGTGGATTTGCCTGAAATAATTAATTATCCTTATAGGAACAAATTTACAAGGACGTTCCAATAGCCTAGGCTTACAGATCAACAAATCGTTACTTTGATTTGCAGTGCATGTCCATTACGACATTACTGCTGGCATTTTTGTTTCGCAATGGTGCAAATTCCTGTTTGTCTATATTTGGTTTGTATATAGACTTTTCTTCTCTGGTATCTGCACTAGGCAGTAATTAATTGGACTCTATGAGCAGATACTGTTTTAGATACTATTTTATATGTAATATATTGAATTTCCACAACATGGACATACATTTATATGATGAATAGGGATGAGCTATTGTGTCAACAATCGTTATCGAGTCGATATCAGATATTGGTAATTATCATGTCGCTAGTCGATAACAGATTATCGCCGATGACCATTAAAGTCTATGGGAGAGGAACAACAGCTTCATTCTTATACCCAAACAGGTGAGGAGAAGCTGGAATTAACATTCACAACAGGTTATACAATTCACAATTAGGTTATAAAAGTCACAGAAAAAAATTCATATGCTAAAATAATTCATTATGTTCAATGGCTAGCTGAAAACATGAGGATGGCATAGCCAGAGCGGTCGCAGCTGCAAAGGGGCCCCTTTCACACAAAAAAAGACACCGGTATTGGAAATGGCATATGGGAACTGCCAGGAGACCCCTATCATTTTTTGCATCAGGGACCAACATCTCATCACATATGTGGTGGCAGCAAGAACGTCCCAACCGGGAACGTGGAAGCTCAGCTGGCAGGGCCCTAGGGGGTCCAGTTGGTCAATGAGCCCTTTCTCAAATTCCTGCATTCTACTGTCAATTTGTGTGGGTGGAACGAAATTGCTCATTTTTTATTTGGAATGTGGATCAAGGAGGTTGGACACCCAGTAACCGCTGTTCATTTTGATGGCCTTGAAGCATGGCAAATACACTTTTTCATTAAGACCTTTACTATTGGTTTCTTTTACAGCGGCATGACCCCAAAACCAGCAAAGATGTCCTTGATGGACCCTCAGAATAAAAAAAAATGCAGGAAGAAACAAGTATTTGAACCACTATTTTAGTGAAATGGACATTGAGCATCCCTGTCCTTTAATGCAGCATGACCCCAAAACCCACACAGATGCCCTTATGGACCCTCAGAATAAAAAAGTGCTGGAAGAAAGTATTATTTGAACCAGTATTTTAGTGAAGTGGACATTGACTATCCATGTCCTGTACCGCAGCATGACCCTTAAACCTGCATGACCCACAGATTAAAAAATGCCAGAAGAAAGTAGTCTTTGAATTACCATTTTAGTTGAACTGGACATGGACTATACCTGTCCTGGACCACAACATGACCCTCAAACCTGCATGACCTACAGATTAAAAAGTGCTGGAAGAAAGTAGTCTTTGAACCACCATTATAGTTGAACTGGACATTGACTATCCCTGTCCTGGACCGCAGCATGACGCTCAAACCTGCATGACCCACAGATTAAAAAGTGCCAGAAGAAAGTAGTCTTTGAACTACCATTTTAGTTGAACTGGACATTGACTATACCTGTCCTGTACCGCAGCATAACCCTTATATCTGCATGACCCACAGATTAAAAAGTGCTGGAAGAAAGTACTCTTTGAAGCAGTATTTTAGTGAAATGGACATTGACTATCCATATCCTGTAACACAGCAAGACCCAAAAAACCCGCACAGGTGCCCTTATGGACCATCAGCAGAAAATATTGCAATAAGAAGTAAACTATATTAAAAAAAAAACTAGTTTTCCAATACTGCTGCTGCTAGAGGTATTTGCCATTCTACTGGTGACATTGTTCCACCATGACATTAGAATGTGAAGCAAATGAAAAAGATGTCCCCAGTAGGTCAACGAGGCCTGTCTGAAAATCCTGCATTCTACTGTCTTGTGGGCTGAAGGAAATTACTGATCAAGTTGGGTGAGGCTTTAAACGTGTATCACGGATGTTAAGCTGACAGGGCCGGACTTACAGTGGGTGCGGTGAGAGCCAGGGCTGGCGTCTGTCATCTATTAACACGCAGGTTCAGCTAGCAGGGCCGGAGTTACAGTGGGTGCGGTGAGAGCCCGTGCATGACCCCTAAACCTGCCTGACCCACAGATTAAAAAGTGTTGGAAGACAGTAGTGTTTGAACCACCATTTTAGTTGAACTGGACAATGATTATAACATTTCTTGTACCACAGCATGACCCCTAAACCTGTTTGACCCACAGATCACAAAGTGGCACTATGCTATTTTGTACAGTGACTGTCATTTAGTATATTTTTTGGTAACTGACATTCGTTTACAGAATTTATTTAGGGAAGTTTTATTTATAGTTTTACATTATTATAATTTCTTTTTTTCAAGTGTGATAACATACAACATACACCCCTCCCTGCAGTTTAAAAGGTATTTTTTACAAATGTAGATGTGTTAATTCGTTCGCACACCCCATAAATAATAAAAATGTCCTAATCATCCCCAAAACACTTCTTAGTTGAGAAGACATTTGCCCTCCTGGCTTCTGAGAGTGATTCAGCCAATGAATTCATTGGTTTCATTTTTCCTCCAAATCCATCTTCAGTGATTAGGGACAGACTCCCCTGGAGATCAGATGATGCGACCCCATAGTGACTCCAGCCCCAGAAAATTTTAAGCCTCAAATTGTGAAATTTGTGTCCAGACTTGGAGCCCTTTTTGACACTATTTAACCTCAAAGAAATCGCCTTTTTCAAAAAAACTTTTTTTTAGAGAAATTTGAAGCTCTCCTTATTGCCCCTAATGGTGAGAGCCAGTGCTGCAGTCAGTCATCTGTTACCACGGAAGTTCAGTTCAGCTGCCAGAGCCAGATTTATAGTGGGTGCGGTGAGAGCCCAGGCTAGCGTCCGTCATCTATTAAAACGCAGGTTCAGCTAGCAGGGCTGGATTTACAGTGGGTGCAGTGAGAGCCCAGGCTGGCGTCCTTCATCTATTAACATGGTAAAAATGCCCTTATGATGCAGCAGCGAAAACAGTCGTGCTGAAGCAGAGTGTGGAAGCGGAAGTGTGAGCTAAGACCTCCAGCCTTCCTCAGTACACAGTCAAGACCTGTGTAGCACTAGAGACATGTCTGCCTCTACGAGAGCGATTGCCCCTCCGTATAAGTGCGGACTAATTGAGCTTCACTTGGAAATGCTGGTCTTTGACGCTCCTGTTCCACCCAGGTGCCCTTTTTCTTGGCTTTCTCTTTCTCATTTTACTGAACGTGTTTAAGGAAATTGTCTCTGTTCTTGGGGTGGTGAATGTGCTCCATACTCCATGTCCTCTGAATAACCTACATCTGTTCAAGTCTTCCTGTACCTCCCTTGTACAATTCAGAGGAATATTTGTATCAGCTATTTTGTACATGCAAGTTTTTTAGTAGTTTAATTCTAGAAAACACATTTTTAAAATAGGATGGAATCCCACCACGTCTTTGTTTCTCTTTTTGTATTAAATGGGTTGTCTCACTACAGGGATTGCTAGCTATGTTAAAGATCTTGCTAAAACAAGTCATTTTGCAAGATGTGTCCATTAACAGTGTCCTACCTATTCCTGTTTTTGACAGCACCATGCCCCATAAAATTCAAAACATGGCCCTTTGGCCAATATTGACAATTGTGAAGAACAAATGTCTGTTAGAAACCACATTTTTTACAATAGGACCTGTAGTATAGCTGTATTTCACAGCACCAGGCCCCCAAAAATTCAAAACATGACCCATGAGCCACTTTTGACAATTGTGAAGAACAAATGTCTGTTAGAAACCACATTTTTTTATAATAGCTCCTGTAGTATAGCTGTATTTCACAGGAACATGACCCAAAAAATTATAAAAATGACTTCTCAGACACCGTTAAAAATTGTGAGGTAGAAATGCCACTTAGAACCCACATTTCTGTTCCAAAGGACCTTGATTATAGCTGTATCTCCCAGCACCATGACCCTAAAACCATTGACAGTGCTTAAAATTTTCATGAGGAAGTGAATAAATGGAATACTTTTTTTAATGAAACCATGAATAATTGGTGTCTTTTGGTGTCTCCTAAACACAAAAGCAGCAAAATGACCTTTTGGGCACTCAGAATAAAAATTGCTGTAAGAAATTATCATTTTGAAAACATTTTTTGAAGAGTAACATTTCTTTTGGAAGAGGACTGTGAAGTAGACTGGCAATTAATTGGTGACCTCGGCAATTGGGGCCACAACATCAGAGATCCACGCCTGATTCATCTTGATGAAAGTCAAATGATCCACATTATCGGTGGAAAGCCAGATGCTTTTGTCTGTAATGACTCCTCCAGCTGTGCTGAAGGTCCGCTCAGATATGACTCTGGCTGCTGGGCAGGACAACACCTCTATGGCATGACGAGCAAGCTCGGGCTATTTATCCCTTTTGGATACCCAGACGTCGATTGGGTCTGGAACATGTCCAAAACATCGGTGTTGAGCCGCAGATAGCCATGGACCATGATCTTAAGCCGGTCGCTGTGTGTCGTATGTGTGCCCTGCATTACAGCCGTTGGTGAGGTGGTAAATAAGGATTGCCAGAGGTCACCTCTTATGCTTCTGCAACAATGCTTGCTGCTGCCGGTACAGCTTCTTGGCACTCTACTGCTGTCACTAGAGAAGGGCGAATTTCTCAAAAATTCGATTTTCCTACTTCCCACAAAATTACTTTGGGACAAATCGCAATAAAAAAAAGCTATTTCCAGGCTGCACAGAGCCTGTAGGGTGCTGTAGAACATTGTGCCATGCTTAAATATGCAGAGGGGGCTTGGTTTGGTCTTCATACAATGTTATGTTTTAGTATGACACGCATATGACTGCCGCCGCTCTTAGAATCGCTTCACTATAAAATTCCCTGGGCACTTAAGAGGACAAAACTGACCAAAAAACTCAAGCGGGAATGTAGCCTGATAAAGTCATGGCAGCGCCAGCTGGAAAAAAACAAGCTGAGGGCTACGATCCTACCATAGCGTCAAAGAACACAGTAGTAGGTTACCGGAGCCACCACAAATCGCAGCACAGTAAGGGGACGTCACAGCAGGAGTCACCCTGCGAGGCCACAGCATCCGGTGTCATCTACCGGCCATGTGTTGACCACACACTAGGTCATACACTTTCTCCCAGATGACATCTGACAACCCCAGCTAAGAGTCGGTGGGTTTGTCACACACAACCCCTTGTTGGCATGGCCCGGGAGCAGGTGAGGGGCTCTCATCTGTCCTGAACCCACCTCTGTCCCATTCACTTCCCACAGCCAGAGAACTAATATGTGCCGTGGCCTCTGCGCCACTATACAGTGAGGACCAACTATTTGAGGACAGTGGGCAGCAAAGAGGTGGGGAAGACATCCGCTGCTTCTTGCAGAAGTGGGAAAATAGTTATGAGAAGAGTTGCAATGGGGGGTTATGGTGCGAGCGATCAGTGTTTACAGTGTGTACAGCGACACCGTTGAGGAGGATGGCGGTGACAGGCAAACACTAATCGATGTAGCCGATCGCACATGGTAGCCGGGAGAAGCAGGCGAGGCTAGGACAAGTTATTCTGGTGCTCTAGTTAAACAAGGCATAAAGTGCCCCCCAAACAGAAAATTCAGTCCACTCCATGCCTCCCTGTGCCCCCGTTTCTCTCTGGGATGAAGTGGTGCACTATGCGGTCGCCTACCCTCGACTACCCATTGTCCCGGCCCTGGAAGCATTCCGTTATCTCTACATTAAGTTTTAGGGGATGGGAGGAGAAGAATGAGGATTTGGACGACAGACAATCTGGGATCTTGGACAGTAGAGAGTTAATGTCTGGGCCGGAGATGTAAAGTTGGGTGTCATCAGCATACTGGTGGTTTTGAAAGCCATGTGATGCTATCAGCTGACCCAGACCAACAGTGTACAAGGGTTCATCATTATCATAGGGAGAAGAGAGCAGCAGCTTGCGTGTCAGGCAGTGGCGCAGCCCGTAAGTCAGTAGTGTGGCCGGGAGTCAGCAGGGTGGCAGCAGTGCGAGGTTGGGAGTCAAACGGCCATGATTTAGACCACCCACTTTGCAGGTCCCAGGAAGTTGCAGCAGAGGGGCTCACCGGGTCAGCGGCGGTAACAGTCAGTCAGTGCAGTGCTTTGGTGGTAAAATCACCTACTCGGCAGTGTGCCAGTTTTTTGACGAGACACCAGAGGAGGGTTGAACATAACTATATGTAGAATCTGTGGGCAGAAAGTAAAGCGTGACCAGGGACCTAACGTTGGCACCACGGCCCTGCATCAACATCATGCAGTGTCACCATATGTGTTTCAGATGTGGTGGTCCATCCTGTCCCAACAGCTGTTGCACCCAGTGGCACTCCTCCCATTTCAGACAGTCAAGGTTTCACCACTTCTGCCAAAGACAACTCCCTGTCTATTACATCATCTACCAGTCCAGATACTCCTGCTCCTCGGCATTCATGGGGCCAGCAGTCGTTCACCGAGACGATTGCCAAGAGATAGCAGTATGCGTCTAGCCATCCCTAAGTGCAGAAGCTGACCATGCTCCTGTCCAAGTTGGTGGTACTGCAGTCACTCCCTTTTCAAGTGGTGGACTCTGCACCATTCAAAGAACTGGCCAGGAAACTTGGCATTCATTTCTGCCAGTGTAAGGACTTGGGTAGTAGCTCCTTTGTACCACCGCAAGCGGTGGTAGCGGCCACGCCAGGGAGCGGTTTTCACCAGAGCCCGCTGCAAGGCAGGATGGACGTTCTGCGGCGGGAGTCCTACCAGGTCCCTACCCCTGACGCGACTAGCTTGTGGTGGCAGCCGAGGCGCAGCGAGGTACCAAATCGTAAGACGAAACTCGTAGTCAAAGGTCAGGCCAACAGGTCAGGGCAGGCGGCGGAGATTCGAGGTCAGGTAACGTAGCAGAAAGGTCGGGTACACGGGCAGACAGGAACTGATGAACAGGGGGAAATTGATGAACAGGAATAAATATATTAACGGGGAAATTATTGAACAGGGGGAAATTGATGAACAGGAATAAATATATTAACAGGGGGAAATTATTGAACAGGGGGAAATTGATGAACAGGTAACAGGGGAGGGCCTCCCCTTTTTCCACCGTTAACAGGGGAGGGCCTCCCCTTTTTCCACCTTTAACAGGGGAGGGCCTCCCCTTTTTCCACCGTTAACAGGGGAGGGCCTCCCCTTTTTCCACCTTTAACAGGGGAGGGCCTCCCCTTTTTCATACAAAGCCAGTTTTGCAGCTTTGTCTTTTGCTTCTTTTTTGTTCTGCCCCATTCCAGTTTTGTACTGAATTCAACCAACAATGTCACAGAATACAAAATAATAACCTAAAACATTTCCTGTTGTTATGGTCTCCTTCAGTTCAAGTTCCATACGCTGCAGTTGAATAAACTGGTGTAATGCAGAAACTGGATTGAAACCACCACGTTTATACTTCATGAGTGTTTGATTGTCACTGCTGTCCTCCTCAACGGTCTTGGTATGCAGAGGCTTACCGCTCGCCAAAAACCTCCCATTCCACTCTCCACATCAATACAGCAAGAAGCAGAGGATTTTGGCCCCATTTCTTCGCTGCCAAGTGGCTGCTGACTGCCCTCCTCAAATTGTTCATCCTCGCTACATAGTGGCGCTGAGCCCAGACCACATAGTAGATCTCTGAGTGAGGGAACCGGATGGGCAGAGGCGGGTTGAGGACAGGTGAGGGCCGCTGACCCGCTCCTGGGCTATGCCAACTAAGGGTTGTGTCTGACGTTCCCACCGACTCTTGGCTGGGGTTGTCAGATGTCATCTGGGAGGAAGTGGATGACCTAGTCAACCAATCAAGAACCATTGGGTTGCTGAACAACACACGGCCGCTAGATGACAGCGGCAGTTGTGGCCTCACCGAGTGACCCCTGCTGCGACGTCCCCTTGCTGTGCTGCGACCTGGGCCTGCTCCAGGAATGTTTGTGCCTCTGCCACTCGCAGGTGAAGAGCCTGCCACCTCTCTGTCTGACATACTGTTTGTTCTAAAATGTACAGACACTGTTTGATGAAGATATCTGTATATGATAAATACACACCCTGTATTTGACTCCAAATGAACCCAGTAACAAGCTTGGGTAACCCTTGGATATAAATTGCGCTCCACAAATGGCCAGGAAAAATTTACTTGTATGTGTCGTTTAAAAACACTGTGTATTTTACTGAATGTAAAAGCACAAACAGGCTTAATTAACCTTCGGATATGAATTATGCTACAGGCAAAATTGCTTCTTTGGCGGTGAAAAAGAAAGTTTCTTTTACTAAGTACAACTGCAGAAAAATACTTAGTTAACCCTTGGATGTAAATTGCGCAAAAGAATTGAGCAACCAAAAACTACCAGCTTTGTAGCGTGTTACAATGGCGTGTATTTTACGGTACACAGCAAGAGAAAAACTTGTAATTAACCTTCGATTGTGAATTATGCTACAGGCAAAATGTCTTTTTTGGCGATGAAAAAGACGGTTTCTTTTAGTCACCACAAATTAACAACGCTTAATTAACCCCTGGATGTAAATTGCGCAAAAGAATTGAGCAAACAAAAATGAAGTGGTATTTGGATTGTAAAAGCGCTGTTTCTTTAAATGAATTCAACAGGAACAGGCTTAGATAACCCTTGGATATTCAATGTGCTGTGAGCAGATAGCATTAAAATGTATATGCAGCTGCACTGGACGCACACTGGACTTCAGATCCAATACCCCACAAAATCAGAAATAGAATGTTAAGAGAAGCAGTCTCTGAGACAAGCTGTGACACCCCACAAAAATCGCTGTATAAAAATGAGTTCTTTAGTAAGAGATATCATTAGGAGCCATGGCAGCACCTTCCCTAATCAGTACAGTGAGAGCGGTATGAGCTCCCAGCTTCGCGCCCGGACTTATATAGTGCGGTGACATCACAGAATCCCGCCGGTCTCTGATTGGCTTCATCTCTGCACATGTCATGTAGGCTATGCCCTTCTTCCTTCTTCTTTGCCCCATGTAACGCCATGTGCTCGCAGCCATTTTATTAATCAAAAGCACACTTCGTTCACGCGAAGTACCCCAAACTTCAACTTCGTTCCGAAACAAAGTTTTCCTGAAATTCTAAACGAATTCCACTTAGTTAGAATCAATTCGCCCATCTCTAATTGGGACGGCAGTCAGAGATGTTGCTCTGTAGTGAGATAGTGAAGGACTGAGACTGAACAGGAAATGCAGTCGTATGCATAAAATGAGTTCATGTGATTTTTGCAGCCAATGAGATCCATACACCGCCCACAGCTGACGTCGTA
Source organism: Phyllomedusa bahiana (assembly GCA_025379985.1). Lineage (NCBI taxonomy): Eukaryota > Metazoa > Chordata > Amphibia > Anura > Hylidae > Phyllomedusa > Phyllomedusa bahiana. The sequence goes on from JAODAL010011556.1 coordinate 73,889, forward strand.
TACCAACCTCACCCCCCTCTATGCTCTGAGCTGATTGGCTGGCCGCCAAAATTACAGGAAGTGCCGTAAAAGGCGCGATTGTAAACATGATAAAGATTATCTATAAGATTTTCATGGAAACTATCGCGTCATCTGGAAATTCAGATAATCGTAGAAACCGTGCCCATTTCAACTTTTGACGACAGTATCCCTAATGATGAACATAAACTAAACCAAAATGGTGTAAAATTTATACAGGAATATAATATAGTTGCATTATGGATAATGATGTAAAAAGACATGGAGTCCAACCTATAAACCTATTGTGCTGATATACAGGAAGGTATAAACCGCTATGAGGTAGATGCCAATTGCCCCATAAAAGAGAAGAAATTCCTCCACAACTGCAAATATGGCAAGTAGAATATTCCTTTTGTCAGGGGTGCCCTAATCTCTCACTCACCTTGCTTAAAGCAGAAAAACTGCCCCAAAAAGGGTGACCCCACACTGGAACCTATCCTGAACAAACCCAGGGAGCAGACAGACAATGTACAAAAGGCAAACAGGGCACAAACAAAACAGAAAACAAACATATGAACGAGGTCAGACGAGCCGAGGTCAAGACAGGTGAGAACGCTGTACCAAAACAAGAAGCAGATGAATAAACGTAAATCAAGCCAAAATCAGGAACCAGGAAGTAAAACTCAAGCACAAGGTATATATACAAGCCAGGACACAGGAGCAATCACAGGCAATGAGTGAACCTAGAGAGAGGTTTAAATACCCCATCGCAGACAGGGATAGGCCCATGAACTTAACCCACTAGGCTCCGTACAGAACCCTGACTAAGGCGGAAAATAAAAGCAATCTTAGAGCGGCGATAGCACACTGCTGACACCATGGCCTCTATCACCTTAATCAAGTACACATAACCTGTTATATTTTAAGCAGCTAGCTTCATAGTCTTACTGCTCTTACAGTAAAGAATCCCTTTCTATGATGCTATTGAAACAAATATTTTAGGTGTTATTCCATTTCTTATTTTTTTTGTTGTCTTTTGCCCCCATGAAGCGCATGTATGCCTACATTACAGGTAGATCCAGCATGTGTGAAGATTCTCCAGTTTGCCCAGAAAAACTCCTTTAAATGGACCGCACTGGACGTCTTTTTAGTTGAAGGTTTATTATAGATAGCAATGGAATCTGTGTTGCATGTGTAGACCACACTTTCTCAGTTCCATACCAATTACAATACATTTCAGGTAGGATAAACTAGAGAGGTAGGGAGACCATTTGCATTGGGTCCAGTTGGGTAGAGATTTAAAGGGGGACATGAGGTGGAGTTCGCAAGATAAGGATGTCTGTAGATCCTGTTCCTTCTCCCTCTCCAGCTTGTGTTGCTGTTACAGCATCCAAAGTGTCTCACCCTCTGTTGTTATTTAATCCAGGCAGCAGATCTTCTTGAATCAAATAACACAATTTATATACATTCTAAGTGTGTGTTTATGTGGCTGTGTATGTGGTCACACTAAGGGGGACATGTATGAAAACTGTCTAGATATAAGACTTTCCTTGTTGCCCATAGCAACCAATCAGAGCCTCCCTTTCATTTTTTTCAGAACACTATATGAAATGAAAGGGGAGCACTGATTGGTTGCTATGTGCAACAAAGAAAGACAGACAGGTTTCATACATGAGGCCCCAAGTCTTTGCCTTGAGTGAAGAAAAACCTGCTTACAGTTTAGGATAACAATCCAGTGATAAGCAAGGTTGTTTCACCCAGAGGCAAACATATGTTTTGGTATTTTTACCCAATAAAGTAGTAACTATAAATCCCTGTATAGTGACAAACGTACAAGAATCTGTAGTTTAGTGACCCAGTATAGCTATTGAGCATACATGCCAACTCTCCCGATTTGGGCAGGAGGTTCCCTCAAATGGGGGTCACCTCCCGCCCCCACAGAAGAGTCAGCAAAACTCCTGCCGCCAGCAGGCAGCAGGGGTTCTTTAAACGAAGGCAGCGCCAGATTAGCGTCAGGACGGTGCCTCTCCCGGTCTCGCTGACTCTGCCGCTTTACAATGGCTGTGCAGTCAGTCAGGAGCTGCGTACTCCGTGCAGCTGCTCGTACGGGGGAAGACAGGAGGGGAATTCCCCTCCTGCCTACTCCTGTGTATGTACAGTGCTCAGTGAGCGCTGTACATACAGATCAGCATCACAGGGGGTGTGACGCATAACTGTACTCACACCCCCTGCGACGCCGAGTCTCCTCGTCGGCAGCCTCCACCAGCCAAGGAGATGTCCGGAGCTGGACGCGATGCAGGGAACCTGGTGAGGTAAGTAGTTTTATTATTTTATTTTTATTAGTTATAAGGGTCACTACCTGGCTATAGGGGGCACTACTTAGCCAATGTCCAGGAAAGCCGGGTGATGCCAAAACCCTAATTTATTTTCTTCCAGAGTTATTACACAGTTAGGTAGAGTGGATGTGGTTTTTCAGAGGGTGCGTGGCTCATCAGCAAGATGGCTCATGGTCAAGCAAATTTTTGATGTGGTACGCGTAGCTTGCCGCCCCTTCAAATCTGCCACTTTCACACTTTCAAAAGTTGCTATTGAGGCTGCCCCACTCTTCTCCACCATGTAAAGCCTGTTGGCAAATAGTTTGACCCTTTCATGGCAAGGAATGAGCCTGCTGAGGGCACCTACCAACTGGAAAGGATGAGATGTACAGAGATGGGTAATTCGTTGTTCTTGTTTGATTTTTCTTTCTCTTAAACTGCACTTTTTCTTCTTCTTAAACACCAAGGACAAATGTAATCCCATACTTTTCACAGGCAACTCACGAGGTAAGATAAGAGAGAGGAAACAGAATAGGGCAAGTGAGACCTCAAAGGAGAGAAAAAGCTAGAGAACAGCACAGGTACTATGAAAGCCCCAGTGAACATAGCCATTGCATTGCCCAGCCTTCAGAAGAAATTACTGGGTCATGCTGGGACATATACAGTGGGGAAAATAAGTTTTTGATACACTGGCAATTTTGTCATCTACAAAGAGTGTAATATTTATTGTAGGTACACTTCAACTTTGAGAGACCGAATCTAAAAAAAATCCAGAAAATTACATTGCATGATTTTTAAATAATTTACAATTTATTGCATGAAATAAGTATTTAATCACCTACTAACTAGCAAGAATTCTGGCTCTTAGTTTTTCTTAAAGACGCCCTCCTACCCTGCACTTATTACCTGTATTAATTGCACCTGTTTGAAACCTGTAAAAAAGACACCTTTCCACATAATCAATCACACTCCAACCTTTCCTTCAAGAACAAAGAGCTGTCTAAGGACACCAGGGACACAATTGTAGACCTGCACAAGGCTGGGATGGGCTACAGGACAATAGACAATCAACTTGCTAAAAAGGCAACCACTGTTGGAGCAATTATTAGAAAATGGAAGAAATACAAGATGACTGTCAGTCTTCCTCAGTCTGGGGCTCAATGCAAGATCGCACCATGTGGGGTAAGGATGATTATGAGAAAGGTAAGAAATCAGCCCAGAACTACAGTACATGGAAAGGCCTGGTCAACTAACTTGAATAGAGCTTAAAGATTACTAGTAGTAACACACTACGTCGTCATGAAATTAAATTCTGCAGGACAATGTTCCTCTGCTTAAACCAGCACATGTCCAGTCCTATTTGAAGTTCGCCAATGACCATATGGAAGGGAGGATGGATGGGGCCATGTATTGCAAGTAAGAGCATTGAAGATGGGTCATGGCTGGGTCTTCCAGCATGACAATGATACAAAACACACAGCCAGGGCAACTGAGGAGTGGCTCCGTAAGAAGCATTTCAAGGTCCTGGAGTGGTCTAGCCAGTCTCCAGACCTGAACCTAATCAAAAATTTTGGGAGGGAGCTGAAACTGAATGTAGCGCAGTGACAGCCCTGAAACCTGAAAGGTCTGGAGAAGATCTGTATGGAGGAGTAGACCAAAATCCCTGAAGCAATGTGTGTGCAAACTTGGTCAAGAACTAAAGGAAACATCTGGCCTCTATAGTTGAAAACAAAGGTTTCTGTACCAAATATTAAGTTCTGTTTTTTACTGTACTGAATAATTATTTCATGCAATAAAATGCAAATGAATTATTTAAAAATCATACAATTTGATGTTATTATATATTTTTTTACATTTGGTCTCTCACAGATAAAGTGTACCTACAATAAAAAATTCAAACCTCTTCATTCTTTGTAGGTAGTAAAAATGGCAAAATTGAAAATGTATCAAATACTTATTTTCCCCACTGTAGAGGGGAAAACTGGATTATATACTGGGTTATAGTGGGACTTGTAGTCTCTTAGTAATTCAAGTTTCTTGTGCCATGGCTGCTGCCATAGTAGGGGAGCTACACAGAATCAAGTAAAGTTTGGCACGAGTAGGGTGAGGCAGGAGCAGATAGGCAGCACATCAGAATACACCTAGATCAGTCCCGTCCAGAGGGAGCAGCAAGTTCCAGGCAGCTACTGCTTAGGCTTTTGACCATCCGTCATAACGTATATATTATAACATATACGATAAACATATGCAAAACGTGCACTGTTTGGAGCAAACAGTGAAGGAAATAATTATGTGATCCCTTGCTGATTGTGTAAGTTTGCCCACTCACAAGGATATGAACAGTATATAATTTTAAGGGTAGGTTAATGTTAACATTGAGAGATAGAATATCCAAAAGAAAATCCAGAAAATCACATTGTATAAATTATATAAATGTATTTGCATTTTGCAGAGAGAAATAAGTATTTGATCCCTCTGGCAAACAAGACTTGATGGCAAAACCCTTGGCAAGCACAGCAGTCAGACATTTTTTGTAGTTGATAATGAGGTTTGTGCACATATCAGCAGGAATTTTGGTCCACTCCTCTTCACAGATCATCTCTAAATCATTAAGATTTTGAGGCTGTCGCTTGGCTACTTGGAGCTTCAACTCCCTCCATAGGTTTTCTATTGGATTAAGATCTGGAGACTGGCTAGGCTACTCCATGACCTTAATATGCTTCTTTTTGAGCCACTCCTTTGTTGCCTTGGCTGTACTGTATGTTTTTGGTCATTTGGAAGACCTAGCCACGACCCATTTTTAATGTCGTGGCAGAGGGAAGGAGGTTGTCACTCATGATTTTACGGTACATGGCTCCATCCATTCTCCCACTGATGCGGTGAAATAGTCCTGTGCCCTTAGCAGAGAAACACCCCCAAAACATAATGTTTCCACCTCCATGCTTGACAGTGGAGACAGTGTTCTTTGGGTCACAGGCAGCATTTATCTTCCTCTAAACATGACAATTTGAGTTAATGCCAAAGAGCTACATTTTTGTCTTATGTTCACAGCATATTCTCCTAATCACTCACAGAATCATCTGGGTGTTCCTTGGCAAACTTCAGACAGGCCTGCAAATGTGCCTTTGTTGAGCAGAATGACCTTGTGGGCACTGCAGGATTTTAAACCATTATGGCGTAATGTGTTACCAATGGTTTTCTTTGTGACTGTGGTCCCATCTGCCTTGCGATCATTAACAAGTCCCCCCCCCCCCCATGTAGTTTTAGGATGATCTCTCACCTTCCTCATGATCAAGGATACCCCACGAGGTGAGATTTTGCATGGTGTCCCAGATTGATGTCGATTAACTGTCATTTTGTATTTCTTCCATTTTCTTACTTTTGCACCAACAATTGTCTCCTTCTCACCCAGCGTCTTACTTATGGTTTTGTAGCCCATCCCACCTTCTGCAGATCTATGATCTTGTCCCTGACGTCTTTAGAAAGCTCTTTGGTCTTGCCCAGGTTGTAGAGATTAGAGTCTGACTGATTAGTAAGGAGTCTTTTATAAAGGTGACTATTTAAGACAGCCGTCTTTAATGCAGGTAACGAGTTGATTAGGGCGTTTAAGGGTTTCAAAGCCAAAAATTTTTTTAAAGGGGTTCGGGGAATCAAATACTTATTCCTCCGCAAAAATGCAATAAATTTATATAATTTATAAATGTGTTTGTCAGATCATGCAAAAGCCCCCCCAGTTTTGAGTTTGGTCCCCGGCCGGGGCCCTGCACATAAACCTGTTTCTGACATAGTTTCTTTGTGTTTAAGTGTGCGGGTTTTTTTCCCTGTATCTTGATTGATTCCCCCCGACGCCTGGGAAAGGAATCTTCCCACTCCATGGGTTAAACCTCTTGCCCGGGTTATTGCAGTCTACCTTCCTATCGGGGTCTTCCGTTTCTTCCTCCTTTTGCCTTTGTCATTATTTCTCCTGGAAGGTATTTAAGGGCTCTTCTGCCCCCTCTCTTTGGGGTTTAAAACTGGTCGTTTTTTTTTTTTTTTTTTTTGCCTTTTATCCCCTCTTTTCGTGCCCCCCTGGTTACTTACTCTGCTTTATTTTATTCTTTCCTTCTGATTTGTACCGCGTTCCCGATATTACCGATTGGCTTGCTTGCCTTCCCATATTGTGTTTGCATTGTTTGTCTGCGTCTTGGGTGCTTTCACACTATTCATAAGTGCTCTTTCTGGTTGGAGCCCCCTATTAAGGAGTGGGGCCCCCCAAAAGGGGGGGACAGGGTTGGGGACCAGTGCAGGGCCTCACACTGTCTGTGTCTGTTTTTGCGCCCCTGAGGGTCCCTTACTTTAAAAAAACCAGTTTACCCAATCGACGCTCCTGGGGAATTCAACATGAGTACCGATTTTTCGGTAAAACCCGCCGTTTGGATGAGTTGACAACTCGTTTTAGGGCAGGCGGGGCTTATTAATAAAGTCTCGCAGCGTCTGGTGCCAAACAAACCCCCGGAACCTGGACTTGCCACCCCGCTGTGTCCCTATCGCCCCTGTTTTTGGTGGATCCTAGCATCGTCTTAAGCTAAGATGTTTCTACCTGTCGCTTTGATAAAATTTCCTGCCCCTTTCCGAACCTTTGGGGAACTGAAATTTATTTTTTTCGCTTCAACTTTTTTCCCACGAGGCTGAGAAAGAAGCGCTTTTTTTGTTTTCCCCCAGGGCCCCCCCTCAGTTTGGGGCATTAGCTATACCTCGAACCCCCGGGTGGAATCAGTGGACAGATTTTTTGGGCTTTAGGAAAGGGTTTTGAAAACCCCAACCATGGGGCCGGGGCGGAGACTATTTGCTATCTTTCAGCGGGGGGCTGCCCGCTCACCTGAAACTACTGTTCTGATTCCGCCAATGGGAACGTTGATGGGTGGTCAGCCCAAACCTCTAAAGCCCTTTTCAGAAAAGGGACTGTTGACAGTGAAGGTGCTTGGGTCAGGCCATCCAACCCCTGAGACCGGTTGACTTTATGATTAGTTACTATTGAAAAAGACTAAGGGGAAAAACAGGAAAAAAGCAAGGGGGTTTGACTCTTCAGCTCAAGTCGCTTTCCTGTAAAACCTGCTTCTTCCTCCTTTGAGAGTCTTCTCCCCCATCTCCCCTCTCAGTCTTTGGAGAAAACCCCATGTTTGGGTTTTACTCTGCTCCACCAGGAGGAGAAACCGGTTGGAGAAAGCCTTTTGCCTTTATTTTCGGGGAAACCATTTCCTGAGAAACTGTCCTATTTGGCCCAACCACCCCAAGGGGAACACCGCGTCGCACAATTTCCAGGAAGGGAACTCGATGTACAGGTAACCCTTCCCCAACTCAAAAAACAATTTGTTTTGCCGTAACCTTTGTTTCACTCCAGACTTTTTCTTGTGTGCCCGATTTACTCGGATGCTGCTGCTAATTTCATCGTATGGCTAAAGCCTTTGGGTTTGGAACTTGTTCTTTGTGTTTTTCCCTTCTTGGTTTTTAGGTGTAGATTCTACCCATAACCGGAGGGAAAAATAAAAAATTTTTTACGCTGAGGGATTTGAATGTTGGGGGTTCGCATACTGAAAAACTTTTATTTTTTGTCATGGTGAAACTTCTGCAAAAATTCTTGGGGGCCCTGGGTCCGCCTCCATAACCGTTGTTCGACTGAGAACCACCGGTTGATCAAAAAGGGGGGATCATTGGTCTCTTTTTAAAATAGTGCATCCCTTGCGTTGCTTATTAATGTCATATATTTCGAATGTAAAACTACAGGCTTTGATGGGGGAAACACTGCCTCCACACCAGCCTAATGTTTGTCCTATAGACCCACTCCGGGGGGAAGCTCAACCGTTTCCCCGGGAAAGAGAATCTATGCATTGTCAATTGGAAACCTGAAAATATTCTTTTTTCGGGAGTTGTCACACCTTGACTTCGATTTTGTCTCTACTACCAGCTCACAAAGTTCTCCCCCCCGAGCTGGCCCGCTTTTTCCATGACATGGTTCCCACCTCAAGTATTTCCGCCACTACAGGGGGGGTTTAGACTAAAATTGAAAACCGCCGTTAAACGACTGTGCACGTCGGGCTAAGTCATAAGCTCTAAAAAAAAGCCCAACAAAAAATCAAAAAACCCAGTAAAAAAGCCCAACCAACCAAAATATGTCCGTCTCCCCAGTCCCCCTCTCAAAAAATGCTCCCAAGCTGGAAAAAATAAAGATTCACCAAGTCCCTTTTTGCTAAAAATAGGGTCTGTGAATCCGGGGGGCCCCCAAAAAAAGGGAGGTACTGTCATGATCATCCAGAAAGAACCCCCGCTTTTATTTGGTCGCCGACCGCGGCCCCATGCACGTAAGCCAGGTTTTTTGACATAGGTCTATTTGTTTCTATGTGAATGGGTTTTCCCCTGCTATCTTGATTGATTCCCGGGTGACCCGGGGCCCGGAATTTCCGGCACTCCCTGGGTTAACCTGGGGTCCTTGCTCCGGGTTATTTACGCTCTACCTTCCATCTGGTTTTTTCCCCTTTCTTCCTTATTCCTTTGTCCTTAGTTCTCCTGGAAAGGGATTTGGGCTTTCTGTCCCTCTCTTTGCTGGTTTTTATGGTCGGTTTTTTTTTTCCTATTAGCCCCTCTCTATTCGTGCCTCCCCGGTTACCTTACTTGTTTGGGATCATGTTTTTTTTCTCCCTTTCTGACTTTGACCGGATCCCGAATTACCGCAGGGCTTGCTTGACCTTCCCCATATTGGTTTGTATTGTTTGTCGGGTTTTTGTTTTCAACTTTTCAGTTAGTGCTCGTCTTCTGGGGGGGGCCGCCCTATTTAAGGAGTGGGGCACCCCAAAAGGGCAGGGACAGGGTTGGGACCAGTGCGGGCCCTAAAACATGCTGTGTCTGTTTTGCGCCCCTGATGGGCCCCCTTACAGGGATTTTTGGATTTATTTGGATTTCATCTCTCAATGTTAAAATTAACATATCCTTAAAATTATAGACTGTTCATATCTTTGTCAGTGGGGAAACATACAAAATCAGCATGAGATCAAATAATTTTTTCCTTCACTGTAAGTTTGACATCCATTTTTTACTAGCTTTTCTATTGGCTGTCACCTGTTTTTCCCTGCAATTTGATTAGATAGGTCTGTGTATATATTTTATGATGGATACAAACGTATACGTTTGCAACGTGGGCACAAACACTAGGATCTGTTTTCCATTGATATACATTGTAAAAAAAGAATACTGCAACGTATAAGTTTTTTTTAAAAGTTCAAAAGAGCAGCACCCTGAGTCCTCTACCCATTAAAATTAAACGCATATTTGATGGAAAGTGTAAAAATGGACACTATGCCAATGCACGTTGCACATCCGTCCACCTACATTAATCAATGAACACGTTAACGTATCCGTTCTCCCTTCCGTCAGACAGGATCCATCATCCATTCAGAATAACGTAGTGTGCACCTAGCCTTAGATTTCTAGGTTAGTGCTGCACACCCTAGTTACTCCTCCTTAGTCTCTTCTTTGATGTCTTATAATACAACTAGAAGAGGAAAACAGATCTTTGCAGCCAGGACTATTAGGTGCTTTCACACAGTGCATTTTGGTGCAGTTTTAACCCCTTACCGACATTTGCCGTACTCATACCGCAATGTCGGGTAGGGGTTCCCGCAAACTGCCGTATGAGTACGTCAAGGCGATCTTGCGCGCTCACAGGCGGAGCGCGCAAGATTGCGGCATGGAACCGGCGGTATATTACCGCTGGCATCATGCCGCATCCCCCACGGTCGGAATGAGCTCCGGCCGCGCGGGATTAACCCCCCGATGTCGCGACATCGTGGACGCGCCATCGCAGCTGCGGGCGGCAGGAGTGAGCTCCTGCTGCCCGCTGATTCCGGCGCAGTAAAGGCGCTGAGCGCCGGTACTGATCTCCTACCAGGCAGCCCGGATGCTGAATGACAGCATCCGGGTTGTCTGGTGACGTCACGATGCCCACAATGCATTGTGGGCAGCGTGACAGACAGTTGCCATGGAGACCAGCATACAGCTATAAGCTGTATGCTGATCTCCTATTGCATGAACGATCTGACGATCGTTCATGCAATTCCCCCCTGGGGAAAAGTGTAAAAAGTGTGAAAAAGTAAAAAAAAAGTGTAAAAAAGTAAAACACAAAAAATAAAATAAAAACACGTACACCGCCCTTTTCCCCTTTACAAACGCCAATCGCCCCAAAAAAGATAATAAATAAATAAAGTACCCATATTTGGTATCGCCGCGTGCGTAGCGACCCACCCTATAAATCTGTCATGTTAATTAACCCGTACGGTGAACGCCGTAAAAAACAAAAACAAAAAAGTCACAGAATTGCGATTTTTGTACATCCTGCAGCACATAAAATGGAATAAAAAGCGATCAAAAACTAATATAAACGCCAAAGTTGTACCAATTAAAACGTCAGTTCATCCCGCAAAAAAAAAGTCCTTACACAGCTCTGTATACGGAAAAATTAAAAAGTTCTGGCTATTAGAAGATAGCGATGCATAAATATTGTTTTACACAATAAAAACACTTTTTTTTCAAAAAAATTGTGCTTTCAAATAAAAAACTACATAAATTGGGTATCACTGTAATCGTCTCAACCCACAGAGTAAAACTAACTTGTCACGGATACTGCATGGTGAACACTATTAAAAATAAAAATAAAAAACACTGCTAGGATTGCAGCATTTTCTTCACCCTGCCTTCCAAAAAACGGATTTAAAAGCGATCATTAAGTCTTGCCCCCCTCAAAAATGTTACCAATAAAAATGTCAACTCATCCCGCAAAAAAAAAAGTCCCTATACAGCTCCATAAACAGAAAAATAAAAAAAGTTATGGCTCTCAGACTGCGGTGATGCAAAAACGTGTTTTCCTTTTCAAATAAAAGTGTTTTTATTGTGTAAAAGCAGTAAAACATTAAAAAAATATACAAATGTGGTATCGCTGTAATCGTATCAACCTGCTGAGGAAAACTAGCATGTCATTTATACCGCACAGTGACCGCTGTAAAAAAATAAAAATAAAAAACACTACCAGGATTGCTGTATTTTGTACAAAATACCTCACAAAAACCTTAATAAAACGTGATCAAAGCATCACATGCCCCCCATAATGGTACCAATAAAAACATCAACTCATCTCGTAAAAAAAAAGCCCACAAGCAGCTCCATATGCAAAAAATTAAGAAAGCTATGGCTGTCAGAATAGGACAACATAAAAACGCAACTTTTTATAAAACTTGCTTCTATTGTGTAAAGTAATGAAACATAAAAAACTATATAAAATTTATATCATTGTAATTGTACTGACCCCCATAGTAAAGTTATACCCGTCATTTATCCGTATGGCGAATACAGTAAAAATGAAGCCAAAAAACAATGGCGGAACTGCGTTTCCCCCTCCATTTCCATGGCCCAATGCTAAAAAAAAAACTATGGAACACCTGTGCGCCCAAAATGCACAATACACCCTTAGATGAGATCCCTGAGGGGTGTTGAATCCAAAATAGGGAAACTTCTGGGAGGTTTCACCTGTTCTAGTACTTTGGGGGCTTTGCAGATGCGCCATGGCCCCACCAATATCTGTGCGCCAAAAGCCAAATAGCGCTCCCTCCCTTGTACCCCCTGCCATGCGCCAAAACAGCAGTTTACACCCACATGTAGGGTATTGCCGAACTTGGAAGAAATTGCGTAACACAATTTTGGGGCTTTTTTTTCCAAGATTCCTTGTAAAAATTTTCTGCTAAAATTGCAGATTATTTTAATAAATATATATTTTTTTATTTTCAGAGCCGAACGCTAAAAAATTTTGTGATACGCCTGTGGGGTCGATATACTAACTACACCTCTGGATATATTCCGTAAGGGGTGTAGTTTCCACTATGGGGCCTTTTTTGGGGTATTTATTAAGTTGTGGGACCTTAGGATGTCCGCAAACCTGAAATGGCCCCTAAATAAAAATTGTAATGAAAATGAGGCCCCAGAGTCCAGTAGGTGCTCCTCCTATTCTGGGGCTTGTGGTTGAGCCAAATAATGCACTAGGGCCACATATGGGATATCTCTGAAAACGGCAGAATCTGGGAATCAATATTAATTTGCATTTCCTGATCACATTTACCGTATTCTTGTCAATAATGTATAAAAATTTAAAATCTGCAAAAAAAGTGAAATTTTGAAATTTCACTTCCACTTTGCTTTAATTCCTATGAAACACCTAATGGGTTAATAAACTTCCTAAATTCGGTTTTGAATACTTTAAGGGGTGTAGTTTCTTAGATGTGGTCATTTATGGGGGTATCTAACATACAGGTCAATCAAAGTCACGTTACAACTGGACTGGTCCCTAAAAATATGTATATTGCAAATTTTCTTGAAAATTTGAAAATTACTCCTAAATTTATAAGCCCCCTAATGTCGTTAAAAAAAAGAAAGACATTTAAAAAAATTATGCCAAACTACAGCAGACATATGGTAGATGCTAGTTATAAACTATTGAGTGGAATAACTATCTGTCTTACATGCAGAATATTTTGAAGTTTGAAATTGTAAATTTTTCAATTTTTCACCATAATTTGATATTTTTCACAAATAAACAATCATTTTTTTGGACCAAAATTTCTTACTATCTTATAGCACAATGTTTCACGAGAAAACAATCTCTGAATCACATGGATAGGTTAAAGTGTCAAAAAGTTATTCTCACATAAAGTGACACATGACAAATTTCAAAAATAGGGCTCTGTCAGAGAGGCCAAAACTGGCTCCGGTGGTAAGGGGTTAACTGCGCTCCAATTATCTGTCTTTATTACTAGCAAGCATTTATCACTTATCTAAACTGTTTGGAAAGTGAGTAATCAATTAGTGTATTTGTAATCCACAAGACTTCAAACACAGTAATTGATGACTTACTTGGAACACCTTTCTCAACAATTTAGACAACTGAAAGAAGCTCGCAGGTACTAAAGGCAGTTTAATTGAAGCGCAGTTAAAACTGCGCCAAAACTGCGCTGTGTGAAAGCATTCTTAGGACTGCCTTAATTAGCCAAGCACTCATTGAAGCGAGTTGGTGGTCACTGACTTCTACATTAGTATCAATGATATAGTAATTGCTTTTATTTCCCCACCAAAACAATATGAAGACATGATACATTATATGATGATTTGATGTGGAATTAAAAGCAGGCTATCAATGTTTTTCCAGCCCAAGGAACTCTGAGGTGACCTATAATATTAATAGTATAGAGTTGCAGCTGCATGAGCTCTCTTTAAGGGGGATATACCTGTTGATAATTAATGAAACTCCCTTGTATGTATGAAAAAGAAGGTCTGCATCTGCTAAAATGTATAATGATGATTTATAATGTAAAGTTCTACAGCAATTGAGGTGTGCATTATGATGTTCTGCAGCAGCTGAGGTGTGCATTATGATGTTCTGCAGCAGCTGGTGTGTGCATTATGATGTTCTGCAGCAGCTGGTGGGTGCATTATGATGTCTGCAGCAGCTGAGGGGTGCATTATGATGTTCTGTAGCAGCTGGTGTGTGCATTATGATGTTCTGCAGCAGCTGAAGGGTGCATTATGATGTTCTGCAGCAGCTGAGGGGTGCATTATGATGTTCTGCAGCAGCTGAGGGGTGCATTATGAAGTTATTATGTGGCAGGTGAAGTATATTGTATGAAGTTATTCAGCCTCTGAGTTGTGAAATATGATGCAGATTCACAGCAGCTGAAATATGTCTTATGAGATTCTGCCAAACAAGAAATATTACGGTCTTGATGGACAGAAGGTAGGAATATTAAAGAAAGAAAACTAAAATACTACTTTAGCTGCTAAATTCTGAATATGAAGTTCAACAATGGGAACAAGAGTCACAGTAGTAGCTGATAACATTTTCTTCTGTACATTGCATTATGATTAGAGGTCTTGGAAAGTGATCTTTCTTTAACCCCTTAACGACCTTGGGCGTATCCATACGTCCAGGTCGTTTGGGGGTTCATGCACCTGGAACGCATGTAATACGTCCTGATGATCGCGCGAACTCTAAATCAGAGTTCGCGCGATCGGCTCTGCGGGGTTTCATCTGTATATGTACAGCTGACAACCCGCATCGTCGGCCCCGACCCCGATCGCTCCTGTGGTGGGCGATAACCCCCGTAATTATCGCTACAATCCGGTTAGCAATAATTAATTGAGACGCAGGAGGAGATCGCTCCTCCTGCGTCGTCTGTCGTGCGTGGCAGCAGCCACGGATCGTTGCGATCCCGTGGCAAGCTTCATGCCCCTCTGACAGACAGCACGGGAAGGCAGAGAATGCCTTCCGGTTGTCTGAGACGTCACGACGCCCTTCCGTGCCCCTGTGGGCATGACCCGGCATCGTGACTGACAGTTTTTGTCATAGGAACCATTCATAGCAACAAGCTATGCACTGAATCCTATTGAATGAGATATCTAAAGATCTTCTCATTCAAAATCCCCTATGGTGAAAAGTAAAATAAAAATGTGGAAAAATTGAAAAAGTAAAAAAAAAGTGAAAAACAAGTTAAAACACAAACACTAAAAATAAATAAAAATACGTACAAACCCCCATTTCCCCTTTACAAACGCCAATCGCCCCAAAAAAGTTCAAAAATAAATAAAGTACCCATATTATGGTATCCGCTGCGTGCGGCGTAATGAACCTCCCTATAAAAGTGTTCATGTTAATTAACCCGTACGGTGAACGCCGTAAAAAATAAAAAAAAAATCACAGAATTAAAGATTATTGTTTCATCCAGGCAGCACATAAAATGGTATAAAAAAGCGATCAAAAACTCCATAAACTCCAAAGTTGTACCAATTAAAATGCCATGGTTCATCCCCGCAAAACAAAGTCCTTATACAGCTGCTGTATACGGAAAAAATAAAAAATGTATAGCTCTCAGAAGATAAGCTATGCTTAAATATTGTTTTACACACCTAAAAACACTTTTCTTTTTTTTTAAAGTGCGTAAACAGAAAAAAAAGATATAAATAGGGTATATGCCATAATCGTGCGACCCGAAACAGTAAAGCTAACTTATCACGGATACTGCACGGGTGAGCCCTGTGTAAAAATAAAAATAAAAAAAACACTACTAGGATTGCAGTATTTTCTTCACCCTGGCCTCCAAAAAATGGATTATAAAAGCAATCAAAAAGCCTTGTCCCCCCAAAAATACTAATAAAAATGTCACTCCCTCTCGCAAAACAAGTCCAACACAGCTCTAACACAGAAAAATTTTAAAAGTTATGGCTCTCAAACTATGTGAATGAGCAAAAACCGTATTGTTACGGTCCTTGAGTGGATCCCCCCCCCCCCCGCTGACCACGCAGCCGATGGCGAAAGCCACACCAGGAGTGGAGTCCTAATTGGGTCCCCGGTATGCACCAGCGCCCGCCGCAAAGCGGATGGACTTTGCTGCGGCGTGATCCACACAGGTCACTACCAGCAGGCGGGTGCTTGCCTGCGTGGCGGCCTAAAGGGTAAGGCGAGGTACAGAATCGGCAGTCAGCTCGTATTCGGGGAACAGGCAAGACGACAGGCATGCAGCTGTGTTTCGTGAACTTAAGAGCAGGCATAATGTCAGGCAGGCGGCAAGGATCGTGGTCGGTAAAACGTAACACAAAAAAGGGTTTGTACACGGTAGGCAAGACAAGGCTTTCTGAACCGCTTTCCCAATAGGCATGTGCACTAAAGAACCGGCAAAGGCCACTGAAGATGGTGGCTAAATATAGCAGTTGCCGTTCAATGGCCAATTACCGCGCATGTCCCCTTTAAATCACAGACTTCTGCCGGCGCGGCGCGCCTCCCTAAGGGGCGCGCCAGCGCCACAAGCCGAGAGACCGAGACGGACGGGCAAAGGAGCGAGGCCGGTAAATCACTGGGGACGCCGCCTTGGAGTCGGTGTCACGGATGCGCCTGCGACCCTGGCCGAGGTTCGCAGGGGCACCGAGACAGTACCCACCCCCCCCCTTGGGTCCCCCCCTTCCCTTTTAGAGTGGAGAAATTTCTGAATATGCTGCGGTCCAGGATGTTTCTCCTCCGCTCCCACGATCTTGTCTCGGCCCGAACCCCTTCCAGTCAAACTAGAAAATAACTTTCCCTCAATTCTCCTCATACCCAGGATTTCTTTAACCACAAAGACATTAGCTGCATCAGCCACAGGACGGAGGATGTTACTGGCCTTCTGAGGAAACGATTAAGGACCAAGAGGGTTTTTTAGTACGGAGACATAAAGGTAGTTCGGATACGCATGGAAGAGGGAGCCGGAGTTTTATAGCCCACCGGGTTTATGGCTTTAAGTGACCTCGAAGGTCCCTACAAAGCGGGGTCCCCAGTTTGTAGGAGAGGAATTTTTAGGCGGACAATATCGGCGGCGTGACAGCCACACCTTATCACCCTGGGGAGAAGACAGGAGGAGGGCTCTCTTTTATCTGCCTGCGCTCAAGCGTCAGACGCACGAGCAGGATTGCGGGTCAGTGGACCAAACGGTCCCCTATGACCTGGACCAGAGTGTCCAGCAGCTCGTGGACCTCAGATGAGGATGCTAGTGGGAGAGGTGGCGGGGATGTAGCATAGCCGGTACACAACGTAGAAGGTAGAGGCACCCGCGGACTCTGACTCTAGGGAATTATACGAAAATTCCGCCCAAGGAAGTAATGTTGCCCATTACCATTTTGCCGTGCAGGCACGAGTGGGGCGCAAGGTAACATCCCATAACGTTGATGTCACTCTCTCCACCTGCCATTCCGTCTGAGGTTGGTAAGCCGAGGAGAATCAAGCTTCAACCTGGAGTTTAGCGGCAAAGGAGGCCCGCCAGAATTTAGAAAACAAACTGCCCCCCCCCTGATCAGAGATGATTTTGGAGAGGGAGATGCGTGGCGAGGTGGTGAGGGGACGATAAATGTGGAGAAAAAATAGCCTCGGACCAGCGCGGGGCCGCTAAGTGCAGAACCTGTCAAGGGGACAAAATGTGCCATTTTAGATAAAACCGTCTTACCCACCACACCCACAAGAACGGTATTACCGGTACACAAACGACGGGGGTAGGTCGGTGTTTATGAAGTCCATCGGCTACGTGAGACCATGGTTGCGTAAGGGATGGGCAGTTGGGTGCAAGAGCCCTCCGGCTTGTGGCGAGGTAGCCCCTTGTGCGAGCACCTGAGGTACACGCCCTGGACGTAACTCTTTTAACGTCCTAGCGAAGGGAGTCCGCCACCGAATAGTACCGGGGAAATCAGAGAAACCAAACGTTTTTGTTGCACCGGGAGTGCCCGGCCACCATGCGACAGTGGACCCCACTTCATGATAAGCCCTTACGTAGCGCAGTGGCGGACATATGTCTTCCCCGGTGGGCGTTCCGGAGGACTACAGGGGGCTCGGAGATAAGGCGTTCCTGGAGGAATTCATGTGCTCTGGATCGCTTCTTCCCCCACCACGTCGGAGGTCAACGGGATAGTGCTATCCTGCCTTCTACGTTTTTTCTCGGCAGGGCGGAAAAAAAAAAAATGAAAAATCCTGAAAATTAAAGCGGGAGAAGAAAAGCCGACCACCTATCCTACGGGATTAAGTCGCTGGCAGTCTGATGTTACTGGATGTTGTTTATGATCCGAGAAGATACAGATGGGTTGCCGGGCCCCTTCCAGCAAATATCGCCAATTCTTCCAGGGCCAGTTTTATGGCTAATAATTCCCGATCTCCAATGGTGTAATTCCTCTCCGCCTGTGAGAAAGTCTTAGAAAAGAAGCCACAAGTGACTGTTTTGCCTGTGGGCCCTTTTTGCGTTGAGGACTGCTCCAGCGCCTACCGATGAGCATCTACTATCAAGCGGATAGGTTTTTCGCTGGTCCGGGCCGCTACAGGATGGACGCAGAGGCAAACGCCCGTTTTTTAGCTTGTGAACCAGCTTCCTACGGGCCTTGGAAGCCATCTCCGGTGGGATTGGCGTTCTTCCTCTTAAGGGCCACAATGGGAGCCACCAGCGAGCAGAAGTGCTGAATAAACTGCAGGTAGAGTTGTCATAAGCCCAGGAACCGTTGTTGGCCCGCAGGCCCACTGGGCTGGCCATTGCAATACGGCTACTAACTTGCTGGGTCGCCATCCTTAGCCCTGTGGCTACCCGCGATAATATAACCCAGGAACGGGAAGGCCTGACTTGATGGGAAATGCACTTCCTAATTTGGCAATACAATTGATGACTCGTAGGCGCTGTAGCACTAGGCGGAGCGTGAAGGCGGTGAGTCTCAAAGGATCAAGGAGAGTAAAATCAGGATGTTCGGTCCCAGGTAGTACCACTACACAGGTATAGAGAAGATCCCTGAAGACTGCGAAAACCGAACTCCTGGAAGACGGCAGGCGCATTACATAGTCCGAAAGGCCATCACCAGGTACTCTAAAGTGGCCGTCACTGGTGTTTGAAGGCCGTCTTCCACTCATCGCCCATGCGGATTCCGACCAAATTTGGTAAGGCCCTCCTCAGATCCAGCTGGAAAAGACCCTGCTCCCTGTTAGACGGTCGAATAGTTTCCGTGATCAACGGTAAAGGTACCGGATCTTTACCTTGATCTTGTTCAGTACCCCGGTAGTCGATGCATGGGTGTAGGAGCCGTCCATCTTTTCCACAAAGAAAATCCTGCTCCCGCGGTGAGAGAGAGGACTTTTCAGAATAAGGTCTTCTGTAGATTTTCCCGATGTATTCAGACATGGCGTTTGAGTCCTCAGGAACGGATAAGGGGTTACTCTGCCCCGAGGAGGGCTGTACCCGTCAGAAGATCATCGTGGGGGCAATCATATGGACGTATGTTGCGGCAAGTACTCTGCTTGCTTCTCGGAAAGACATCAGAAAACTCCGTTAATGACGCGTGAGGACCCCGCCTAATAGATTTAGACCGGTACCGGAGAAGCGTAATGCACGGGCGAGGTGCCACCAAACAGCGAGACCGACACTCTGGACCCCATCGCAAAACTTCGCCCGGTCCTGCCATCAAGCCCGGGGCATGTTGCTGCATGCCACGGAAGAACCCAATAAGATGGGCCGAGGAAGAAACCGGGGTAACACCAAAGTAATGACAGTCTCACATTATGCAGTGCCCACAATTTTGAAGGAACAGTGGCTCCGTACGGTATGGACGAGATCGCTGAGGATCTCACCCCACAGACTGAGAGATGTGGATCGTGGTCTCTCCAGGAGAACTACGGGAAGATGGTGTTGAAGTCCACCACGGCAGACGTTCCAAGAAGTTCCCCAGCCGAACCTGAGTCCAGGAAGGCCTGACTCTTGAAAGTGGGTCCCGGCTTCCGTGCTGACCAGGAACTGTATGTTCAGCACGATTAGAGGGACTGCTCACTCCCTAGGGACTCCTCTCCCAGCTTAGCCTTCTAGGTGCGCCTCGTCTCCCGGCCGCCTGCGGACGGAGTATGCAACCCTGTGAGGAGATGTCATGCGGCCAACAGTAGAGACATAGGTTATTCCTTACGCGCGTTTGGGGTGGCCAAGTTCCTGCGTATTCCAGGTGGCTCTATCCACAGGTATGCCTCTTCCACCGGCTGTCTGGGAAGGAGCTGTTGGAGTCCCGTAGAAAACACCCGGAGCATGACGGGACAGGCGGCTGGTAGGACTGGTTTTCTTGCTCTTCGGCGGGCTCCTCACGACTTCTTGCGAAGCGGATCATCAATCCGTTTAGCCAAATGGATGAGCTCGCTTTAAAGAAGACGTATGGTCCCTCGGGCGGCGAGGGCACCTTTATCTGGCTGGAGAGACCCTTCCCTGAAACGTGGCGCAAACAATGCTGAAATTGTTCCAAGCCAGCTTCCTATGCAAGTGTGCGAACTGCCACGGCGTAGTCTCCCACGGAGTCGATCCCGATTTTTTGTCAGGTTCAAAGGCGGTCTCTGCATACGAAGCGCGGGCCAGGCTCTTCGAAGACACTACGGAATTCCTGTATAAATGTAACCAGGTGAGCGGAGACCATGGATCGCTCTCGGTCCCTGAGAGAGGAGTTGCCAGCCAGGGCTTTACCCGGAGGATACTGACCACGAAGGCCACCTTGGATCTTTCCCGAAGGGAACTGCCCAGCCCTAAGTTCCACATGAAGGAGCACTGGGTGATGAAGCCCCTGCATGCCATAGGGTCCCCGTCGAACTTTGTCAGCATGGCCAAGCGAGCTTCGGATCAACTGTAGTGCGACTGTCACGGGGAGGAAACAAATGCAAGCCTGACTGCTGCTGCTGAGTGGCTATTGACTGCTGCATCATGGAGGGAGAGCTGCTCGAGCTGCTGTGCGTGCTGCGTGGATCTGATTTTAGATTGTTTGACCACGACGGGTGGTGAGTATTGGCGACGCTCCCCCTCGGCAATGGACTCCTTGGCGGGATCCATGGCCGATCTTACTGTTTACGGTCTTTTGAGGTGGATCCGCTGGACACCGCAGAGGCTGATGTCATAAGCCCACACCAGGATTGGATTCTAAGTGGGTCCCAGTATTCAACCAGAGCCCCGCCGAATGCGGGATAGGACTTGCTGCGGCGGGAGTCCACCAGGTCACTACCACTGGCGGGCTTGCCTGCGTGGCTGCGCAAGGGTATGGCAGGTACAGAATCGGCAGTCAATGAGGCTCGTAGTTCAGGAGAACAGGCAAGAAGGTCAGGGCAGGCAGCTGTGGTTCGTGAACAGTAGACAGGCAGAAGGTCCAGGGCAGGCGGCAAGGATCGGTGGTCGGTAAACGTAAGCAAAAGGGTCTGTACACCGGTAGGCAGAGACAAGGCTTTCTGTAACGCTTTCCCAATAGGCATGTGCAACTAAAGATCCGCAAAGGCCACAGGGAAGAGGCTGGGCTATAAATAGGAGCATGCCCCGGCAATGGCCATTACCGGCGCACTGTCCTTTAAATCTCAGACTGCCCGGCGCTCCAGCGCCTCCCTAAGGGGCGGCGCCGCGCACTAATGGCCGAGAGACATAACGGTCGGGCAGGAGCGAGGCTCGGGGTAAGTCACTGGGGACCCGGGCAGCGTGGATGAGCGGACCCCGGCCCCGAGGTGCGGGACGGGGCGCCGCTCGGAGTCGGGGCCCTGGATCGCGCCTGTCTACCGGGACGAGGTGTCGCAGGGGCATCCGTGACACGTATTTCCTGGTTGAATAAAGATTTTTTATTTATACAAGCAGTAAAACATAAAAAAATATACAAATTGGGTATCGAGTGTAATCGTATTGACCAGGCTGAGTAAAGCTAACCATGTCATATATACCGTACGAGTGACCGCTATAAAAAATTAAAAAAAGACTACAAAATTTGCTGTTATGTTGTTCATAACATCTCACAAAAACCTTAATAAAAACATAGCAGTCAATGCCCACCTACATAAATGGTACCCCAATAAAAACTTCAAACTCAGTGCCGGCAAAAAACAAGCCCATACACAGCTATCTTGCACACACTAAGTTATCAAAAATAAAAAAGTTATGGCTGTCAGAAATAGGACAACATAAAAAACGCAATTTTTTTATAGAACGTATTTCACTGTGTAAAAGTAAATAAAACAGAAAAAACTATATAAAATGTCTATATCATTGTAAGTGTAGCCGACCCCAGTAGTAAAAGTTATCACATCATTTACAATGCACTGTCGAATGCTGTAAAATTGAACCTAAAAAAAACAATGACTGAACTGCTTTTTCCCCCCCGATTTTTCATTGCCCAATGCAAAAAAAGAACAATGGAACACCTGTGCATCCAAAAGCACAATACACCCCTATATGAGATCCCTGATGGTTTGTTGAGATCCAAAATGGGCGACTTCTGGGAATGTTTCGCCTTTCTGCTTACTTTGGGGTCTGTTGGCAAATGCGACATGTCCCACCGAAAGATCTGCCGGTTCCAAGAAGCCAAATAGCCTCCCTCCCTTATAACGCCCTGCCCATTCGCCCACACAGCAGTTTACACCCACAAGTAGGGTATTGCCAAACTTGGAAAAATTGCTTAACAAAGTTAAGTACGGTTCTTTTTCCATATTCCTTGTATATGTTGAAACATTTTAAGCTAAAATTGCAGATTATTGGAAATAAAAATTTTTTTTACTTTTCACAGCCTATGCTAAAAAAATTTGGTGAATCACCTGTGGGGTTCAATATACTCAATGCAACCCCTGTATATATTCCTTAAGGGTGTGTTTCCAATATGGTGGTCTAATTTAGGGGTGTTTATTAAGTATTAGCACTTTAAGGGTGTCCCCAAACCTGAATTGGCCGCCTAAATAAAATCGTATTGAAAAGGAGAACCCTCAGAGTCCCGTAGTGCGGTCACTCCTCATTCTGGGGCTTATTGTTGAGCCAAATACTGCACTAGAGCCACATATGGGATATCTCTAAAAACGGCAGACCTGGTGGAATTGATATTAAGTTGCATTTTACTTAGTCACATTTACTGTATAACCATTGAATAAGGGAATAAATATTGAAAATCTGCAAAAAAAGTTAAATTTTGAAATTACACCTCCACCTTTTCATTAATTTCGTGAGAATAACTAAAGGGTTATCAAACTTCCTAAATAGTGTTGTAAATTATCGTTAATGGTCCCTAGTTTCTTAATGGCATATTTATGGGGGTATCTAACATGCAGGCCCCGTCAAAGCCCCACGTCATAAGTGGCGTGGTCCCTAAAAAAATTTATATTGAAAATTTTCTTAAATTGTGATAAATTACTACAAAATTTCTACGCCCACTAATGTCGTAAAAAAAAAAAAAGACATTTAAAAAAATGATGCCAACCTATAGATGTACATCATGGTAGATGCTAGTTATAAACTATTTTGTGGTGAATAATTAATTCTGCTTGCACGCAGAAATTTTGCAACTTTTCAAAATCGCAAATTTTTCCAAATTTTCATGAAAATATTTTTATATTTTTCACAAACAAACAAGGATTGTATGGATAAAGAATTCATACTAACTAAAGCACGAATGTGTCATCGAAGAAAACAATCTCTGAATCACATGGATTTGGTAAAAGTGTCAAAAAGTTATTCGCACATAAATGACACATGTCAGATTTCAAAAATAGGGCTGGGTCAGGAAGGCCAAAACAGGCTGGGTCCTTAAGGGGTTAAACCTTCCTGTGTTGAAGTTTAACTTAATGAAGGTAATTGAAACAAATGTATTTGCATTGATCTTACTATTATCAACATGATTTGATGTTTTAATTAGGGGGGGGGGGGGTGAGGGGTCATCATGTTCATAAAAACTGTCCTGGACTTTATTCCAAAAGGTTCAGCAATAGAGGTAGTGGCACCACCGCATCCAAACACACAGGACAAATGTGGCAGTTGCTCTTGCAATATCTCAGACTTCGTGATGATACTTCTTGGTGGATCTGGTCTACAGCATGTGATTCTCCAGCTGTTGTGAAGGTCACCATGTACTTTCTCAGCAGCTGAGTAGTACAGTTTGGAGCAACCATTGCCCTGCTGGCAGAGCTTTTACTCACCATATTGGTAACCATTTATGAGCTGGGAAAAAACATATTGGGGGTATTTTTTTTCTGCCCAGCAGAAAACAAAGGGTTTCATACTTTTTTTTTATATAGTGTTTGTTTTTGTTTTCAAAATGAATTGGGGGGAAAAAAACGAAACCGTTTAAATAACAGGTTTTTTTTAAAATAAGAAACAATGAGGTAATCCTTTCCTAAGTGGAAACAAAGATTTTTAGTTGGGAGGCAAAAATTTAAAAGTTCTCAAGTAACTGCTTTTGGAGTTACTTTTTAAATTTTTAAAAGGACAAATGGCAAAGAAATAGTTTTTCCCCGTTTATTTTCTTAAAAAACCTTCTAGTGATGACAGACTTTTGTCAGTTTTAAAAAAAAGGGGGCCCCATTTTGGAAAACCCCGGGGCGGGGGGGGGCCCCCTTTTCCCCCATTTTTTTGGCGGAAACGCCCCCAATTTAAATTTGGGGCCGGGGGGCGCTCTTAAAAACATTTTAAAGTCCGCCACCCTCGCCCGTTTTTAAAGGGGCAGTGCGGGGCCGAGGGGCAGTGCGGGCCTGCGCCCAAATTTTGGCGCCCGGGGGGTAGTGCTTCAGCATGCGGGGGAAAAGTCCACCCCGCCTGGCCAGTGTGTTAGGGCCCAGAGCCGGGGGTGAGGGGCAATGCGGGGTTTTCGCCTATGATTCCCGCCGGGGGTTTGCGCAAATCCATGCGGGGAAAAAATTTTCCCCGCCCCGCCGGTTTTGTTGGGGCACAAGTCAGGGGCTTGGGCGCAGTGCGGGGGAAAAGGCCAGGCGGATATGAATTTCCCAAAAAAACGCCTTTTTAAAGGGTTAAACATTCCCCAGGAAAAAAAGCTGGAAAACCAAAAAATAAAAAATTTCATTAAAAAAAAAATCACTTTCCCAAAATCCTAATTTAAGAATTAGGGTATTGGAAATTTCCCGGGAAAAAGCAGTAATAAATTTCCCCGGAAAAAATTTTCTGAATTTTGGGCCCGGGAGAAACCCGCCCAAACAGAAAAAAGGGGGCGACAATGAACCAATTTAAAAACCTATGGGGGGAAATTTAGACCCCAAAAACAGAAACCACGGGGGGGATGGGTTTAAAAAAAACAGTAAAAATGCTGAAAAGACTGATTGGGTTTAAACTTTCCGGGGGGCTTTTGGAAAGCTCAGCCAATCAGAAAGGAGCGACAGAGACCCCTTCTAGCCTAGGGGGAATTATTACCAAAACAAATAGGGGCGACAAAGACCCATTCTAAACTTGGGGGGAAAAAGTTTTAAACCAAACAGAATCCACGGCCCGGGGGTAATTCAAAAAAACAGTAAAAAAAAACCAAAAAGAGGATTGGGTGAGTAGGGGTGGGATAGCAAATCCCAGCCAATCAAGGAAAAGCTACTTCTCCCAATTTTAGTCTATGGGGAGATGGGGCCCCACTGAAAACTCGGGACTCAGCGCCGTGCGGGCATAAGTTTTTAATAAAAAAAAATTTAAATTTTTTTTTTAAAAGTAAAACATTTTTCAGTAAAAAAGCAGCCCCTTTTTTTTCCCAAAAAAAGCATTAAAAAACCCCCCAAAAAAACGCGGTTTTTCGGGCCCAGACCGGCGCTACATAGGGAAATTTCAATTTAAAAAAATTGCCCGGGAAAAAACAGTAATTCAAAAATTTTTTAAGCCATTCTCATTTGGGCCCGGGAAAAAACCAGCCAAAACAAAAAAGGGCACAAAGACCCCTTAATCCTATGGG